>RJWT010002353.1:0-41310 GCA_004365215.1 Cuniculus paca | reverse complement strand
GAGCTGTTGAATTGTTATTTCATTGTCCCTTGTTTGTTTGTTTGTTTGTTTGTTTGTTTGTTTGTTTTTGTGGCACCGGGGATTGAATTCATGACCTTGTGCTTGCCAGGCAGGCGCTTACACTGCTGAGCTAGATCCCCAGCCCTGTTTTTGAGACAGGGTCTCACTATGCCATTCAGGCTGGCCTTGAGCTCACTTTATAGCCAAGGCTGGTCTCGAACTCACAACGATCCACCTGTCTCAGCCTCCCAAGTGCTGGGATTACAGGCGTGAGCCACCCCACCCGGCTTGTCCCTTGTTATTTTTAAGAGTTCTTTCCTCTTGTGATCACTAGCTATGATCCTGTCTTCAAAGTCTGAAAGTCTATCTTCAGTTTCATTCAAGTGGTTTTGACAGCTTTTGATGGAATTTTAATTTCCTGAATATCTCTTTGAATCTGGGCATGCATTCTATTTCTTTCCTATATTGTTTATTCAAAGTTTCCATTATTTTCTCATACTCCCGTGCATTTTTAATCTATGTCTTCTCTAGCTATGCTGAGCAACTCCTTTATTAAGGTTGTCATTTCTTTCTTTACCTGAGAGATTATTTCTAATCTGATTTCCTCTATAGCCTCATGGATTCATTTCTTTACTTCACTTGCTGTCTTTTCAGAAATTTCAGGTGTATGACTTCCAATGTCCTATATTTTGATGTCTCCTATACTTGTTCCAGGATGGGCTGGGGGTTTGAGATTGCATTTTTGTTTTGTCACTTTCACCTACTGGTTAATATTTAGGTATTTTCAATTCCACTAGTCTTGACTGTCCATCATGTGTGTCTTAGGGTTCTACTGTTTGGCTGACATTCACCCAGTTGTTGGGTCCTGCAGTGTAGGGGAGAGGTCAGTCACCTGAAAATTTCTGCAGGGCCAGTTGGGTGAGCCCTATATTCTTCCTAGGCTGACAAGCCTAGGAGCACTGATGTGAACCAACCCTTAGCTCATATTGTTACTGTGGCTTCAGACTATTCCAGGCTGCCAGCCCCACCTGTCCATGGTGTGTGCCCCCAACTGGGACCCAACTGTGTCACAGGGGTCTCACAAACCTGACTGGGTTCCTCTGGGTGATGGAGGCCTCACTGGCACTCCTGCCAGCTCATCCAGGGTTCTCTGAATGGAAGAAGGGCTCACTATGCTCTTACTGGCCTGAAAAGGTCCTCCAGGTGGTGATAGGGTTTGCCAAGGCTCCAGCCAACCTACTGAGGTTCTCTGCTTAGGGAGGGACTCACCACACTCTCACTACCCCACCAAGCTCCTCTGGGTAAGGGTAAGGGGTCACCAAGGCTCCTGTCAGCCAACCAAGGTACTGCGATGGTGGAAGGGCAACCAAGGCTCCTGTGGACTGACAAGGTTGTGAGGGGGAGAGGGAGTGGTGACCAAGGCTCCCCTCAGTTGCTGAGGTTGTCTGGGTGCATGTGTGGGAGGGGTGACTGAGGCTCCCCTCAGCTGCTGAGGTCTTTCTGGTGCAGGGGAGGGGCAGCTGAGGTTCCCCTTGGCTGCTGAGACTTTCAGGTCAATAAGTGGGCTTTGAGTTGCAGTTTGGGCACTCATCTCTAAAATGTTTGCCATCACTGATGACCCATCTAGTTTTGGATAAATATGCTCTATGATGTTCACACAGCCATGCCATTCACTAATGACCCATTTCTCAGAACATGTTTCTATTATTAAGCAATACCTTACTATAAATATAAAAGCTACATGATTATGAGAGCAATTAAACAAAACAGTGCTTATAAAAGATGACATTCAGATTCGCAATGACAGACACACACAACAATTATTAGTATTAAATGAGCAAATAAACACTGAAAGAACTTTAGAAGTCATAATTCAATTGTGCACCTTAAAATAATTTCTACCTTACTTGTATTCCTTTGACTGTGACAATAGAGATTTGACTCCATATTACAAGTGTGTATGGTCCAGCATCGAAGGGAAGTTCGCCTTCCTTTAGCTGAGCACCCACTTCTGTGCTTGCACTAGCCCTTTTAGCAGGTGCATCACACTGCGTATATTACTCTTAGATGAAACATTCAGGTCTCTTTCACAAATACTGTGACTGTCATGGAGGCCACCTAAAACCTACCCTCAGACAATTATCTTTCCCTTTACATAGACTTTTCCATCATCTTAATTTAATTTCAATCAAAGTTTTCCTCTAAAGATTTTTCTAAGATTACTAAAATTACTAATTTTTTCTTCTATGTTAGTTAGGAATCACTTGAAAAATTTATAAGTATTGAACTTGTTACTAAAAATATCTACTGGGTTAAAACAAAGAGAGAGTCCTGAACTACATATTTTCCTATGTCCCTCCCAGTTTATCAACCTACTCATAAGCTGAATTAGATAATTCAACCACATATATTTTCTTAATATTCCTGTGTATTTCTTGCTCAAAAGGTTATCATGAAACATGGATCAGATACTCTGCCCAATGAGAATATAATTTCTCTTTCTCACAATGCATAACTGAAACCTAAGTACTCATAAACTTATTCCCAACACTTACTCTTTGTTAACTCATGCTGCTTCTTAGTAATCACTGATCTTTTTCCTAAGTGTTTAATATGTATGCTTTTCTTAAAACTCTTAATGTGGATACAGGGAAGACTTTCTCTCTGGGAAAGAGCTTGCCATATTTCCTCTGCAGGAGATTTTCCAGGAAAGTTGATATGATTCCTGACTGTGCACATGAGCTGCATGGGTAGGTAGTTTGGAGATGTGGAGATGCAAGGAGAAGGAGCAAAACTCTTAGCCACATCTGTTCAGTTTATTATGAAATGAGATTATTTACAAAGCTCTTTATGTTTATAGGACAGATTACCCAGTATCTCAGGTCTCATTTTTCATACTATTTCTTTGGCAAATTTAGCAGATTTTGCAAAGGACAGAACATATTCCAAGGCTTTTCATTTAATTTTTATGGGAAACTATCATCTGCATAAGCAAAGAATATACCAATTAATTTTGTTTCCTGAAGTCATTTCATTCAAAGACAACAGCTGGAAATTCCACTATTTCAAATAGGCATTAGCAATTAAAGTTACAAATAATTTACATAGAATGCTGCAATTTTATTCTGCCCAGAAATTAGGAAAAAGTTTCCCATCATAGAATATGTCCTATCCAAAGGAATTGAAAGTCAAGGCTTCCTTAGACACTCACCACCAACTCCATTTGTATCTCGTTGTCCCAAATTTCTTGTTCTAAAAAGCTTTTACAGGGCAACACTCTGGCAACTTGTTCTGTCACCTCTAGTGCACTTTGTCCAATAAATTGGGTCAATAGACTTCCTATTCTCAGCCTTTTCTTCTGACTCAACAGGATGCTGGCATCATTCCAAACCTGCTGGGTCCCAGTCCTGGTTTCATAGAACTTTTAGAAAATCAATGGTACAAAAAATATCTCCAGACAGCTCAGCTGACATAATCACAGGCAGGAGCTGGCTGGTGCTGTTTGGCATTATCCACATGACCAGCCAGATAGAAACTTTTTTATTTCATACTTCACCCTTCCAGCCAGGTCACCCAATCATTGCAATCAGTGCTAGTGCTTTAGGGTAAAAATAAGTAAATAACAACGTAGACTAGCACACCTACTGACCAGCCCTGTGAATGTAGGTGGAAGAGCAGCATAGGTAGATTGAGCTTGCCAGGGGCTAAATTGACTGACCTATTCCTGTTTTCTTCGTTTTTTTTTTCCTTTATCTTTTCAAAAAACGTTTTGCCTGTTAACAAATTGTAACCCATGAAATTACTTCTTTGCAAGGAAACTTGCTTTAGATAATATTATTCTTGCTAAAAGAAAAACGACTGACTCTGGTATCACTGGGGACTGGATACTGAAAGTCAAGGCAGAAAAGGGAAAGATGACTTAGTAACAAAGAGTGATCCTTGCCTCTGGAGTGCAGGAACTTCTGAAAAGGCTTCAGGAGGTATTTTTCTCTGCAATAGCCTAGGGATGGTATGATTCATCCAAAGAGTCTCATTTCAGAATTGGAAAAATAGAAATATAAACCTATCCAACTTGGCGTGAAAAAATATAAATGGGTTTGAATAATTGAAAGCAAGCAGACTTTACCATATTGCAGCCAAACCTCAAACAGCACACAGACTCCTGCTGCACGAGAAAGCCACTGAAAGCATTCTCATGTGTCATTCTTTCTGATTTTCCTTAAGAAAATGATAACAAGAGGATTTATGTTATGACGATGAATACCAGATAAGAGCACCATAAAGAATGAGTAGGCCTATCTTTACAGTATTGGAAAGGCAGATGTTTGGGAGGGGGATAAGGCTATTTATATAGCAGAAATCTGTCTGTGCTCTATCTGTGCTGAGTAACAGGCTTTGTCACCCATTACCATACCACAGTGTTTAGTTGTTGAAGGTGTAAGAGGAAAGCAGGTTGCTAGAGGCAATTCTGTTTTTATTGTCTGTATTAAAACAAAAAAACACATCGTTCTATTGGGGAAAATATACGTCTTTATCAATAACTCTAGAATTTCACAGCTTTGCTTCACTTTTCTAACCTCTTTCAAATTAGCTCTCAGCTCCCACCACTATGCTACTGCATAACCTGCACTTTGTCAAAATGGAACATACAGATCGGCCCCTGAGCATGGTGACCAAGTTATAGTCACATAGTCACAGGGGTATATGTCATACAATCAGTTTCATTTAGAAACAGGCATTCTTACTATCAGCCTCACAGGGGAGAAAAACAAATAAAAACAGCCATTGAATAAATAAAATAAGCTGATCAGTTGTCCCTGAAACACAGATTTTTGGAAGAAAAGGTTAATTTCATCAGCAGAAAAATTACAATCAGAGCAGAAATGGCAGTAATCAAACAGGAGAGACTAGTGGCAACAACATATCCTGAAAAGCAGTGGAAAACTGGAGTGAAGTCGGGGAAACTAACAGAATTGCCATTGAATTAACCCAGTGGAGAGAATGCATGACAGATAAATTCCAAATTGATTAAGAAATTCAGAAGTGCCAGGGATCTAGCTCAGTGGCCTAAGCGCCTGCCTGACAAGTGCGAGGTCATGAGTTCTATCCCCAGTGCCGCAAAAAAAAAAAAAGAAATTCAGAAGTAACAAGAGGAGGAGAAAGAAAATGATTTTCCACAAACAGTGAAAGGAGAGATTGTAATCTTTGTCAAGTGTGGGGTTTAGGAAAATATTGTCCCACACCTCCCATCTCCCTCCTAAATATTAATATCCTCTTCTACTCTCTATTTATATGCATTCCTTATATAAACAGTAACATGGCTCTTACATCAGAGTTAAGCAGGCAAAAGCTGATGTTACGGTTTGTGCCTAGATGTCCCCCCAAAGCTTTATGCAGTCACAGAGCATTTTTGGAGGTGACTGAATCTAGAGTCTGTGACTGATTTGTAGTGCAATGCTGGGATTAAGGGTGTAAGTGCTACACCTGCCCTACTGTGGGTAGCCTGCATACAATACGAGGGACAGAAAAAGGCTTGTCTCTCCACTGTTGCTTTTGCTGTCTTCCACAGCCATGAACTGTTGCCTCTCTGCCATGTGCCACCCTGTCTTGGAGCCACCAAATATGGACTGAAACCTCTATAAACTGTGAGCTAAATAAACTTCTCCTCCTTTAAATCTGGTGTTGGGTATTTTGTCTCAGCAACAAGAAAAGTAACTAAGACACCTAGCTATGGAGAAGTTTGTTTTGAGTGGTAAAATACACGTTCTCCTTTCACTGAATATTCATCTTGGTGATTTCCTGAAATGGAATCACCTCAACAGTACTACTTGGAGAAGTTTGCTCACACACTTGGCTCTGATACTGGTATTGCGCCTCTGCTCCCTCCCTACAGCTGGTCATAGTGTCCCAGGGTAAGAGTGAGCCATATCCAAACATCTGAAAAACTATTTTCTGACTTCACAGGCCTTCCACCCAGAGCTGCACTCTAAGAGTACTCCTATGCCTCAGGTGGGTAGATCTTCCCTGGGCTCTATCATTCATTCCTCACATCTAATTAATTCCATCGAGTCCAGTGATCCCACTTTCCAAAATAACAAACACTGACAAGAGTCATCTGAGGCTCAGATACAAAAAAGGAAGCACTTGTGAGGTTTATATTCACTAGGGTTTATTCTGTACTTTCAGAAGTTTGAATTTATAAAGTTAATGAGTTTTAAGAGATTAATTTGCATCTTTGTTTTGGTAGGATTTTTAATAAATATGAATTTTTTTCCTTTCTAACTAATGTCAAGCTACACATCTGAGAAAATTAAAACAATTTACTAAGAATTTTAAGGTTTTATTTGTTTAATTTGGTATCAGAAGAGTCTCAACTCATAAAATACCATTACTCCCTTTAGCAGCAAGTAAGTTCATCTAGAATCTATAAGAAGATTCATCAAATGGCTACATTATAACTACAGTGAGATCAGAGAGTTCCATGAGCTAAGACCTAAAGATATATTTGCTTGATTAAATTAATGATTGTACTGCTCACTCCATAAAGTCTCAGGGTGTCTGCTATGTATATGACCTCTTATGAACTCAAAGACGAACTCACATCTTTCTGATTCTAAAATTTATGTTCTTTCATTTCCAAATTTATATAACTTAGAAATCTCTTAGAACTAATCTTTTGCAATAGTCTCATATCAGATGGGTGAACTGACACTTCCTGCTTCTATACCAAGGTTTGCAACAAAAATGGCATACTGGCCTCAGGGATGATTTAGACACAGATGCCATCTTTCTACATTGTTTTTGTCTGTGATTATTTTGTGTCAGCTGTAAACCTGATAACAATGGACCAAAGTCAAATACTAATGTATCAGATGCATCCTGTGTTGGGTGTTTGTGTTGACCTATATGGGCATTTGTAAAGAAAAGTAACTATTAAATGAACATTGATGCCTTCATACAGATCAGCTAACAGATGAAACTAGATGTTAAAGAGTGTAGAGGGCAGTGAACATGATAAAAATATCTGACAACTCTGGAGGAAGAAGAGAGATGGAAGATTGTTGGGTAGAAGACATTTCTGACTGCAGATGTGTTCCAAATATACTTCACCCAGGTTAATAAGACTTCAAGTCAAAGGGGTCTTGCTTCTTATAGGAAGGGGCTGCCTTCCTCATACAATATGCTGCCATTGGCTGCAATCACCCCACCAGGAAGTATGATTTCAAGGGAATTCTTCAGTTCATCCAGAAAAGCAGAAGTGCTATCACTGTGTTCTCCACTCCCTGCAGGAGAGCTAATGGTGCATTTTCTGGCCACTATAACTAATGCATGTTTGCAACATTTCATTCCATCTCAAATAAAGAGACTGTGACTTCAACCCATTCGAAACATGGGCTATATCAAGAACTTGTAGAAGAAAGTAATTTATTTCATAAACTTTTATTAAGCACAGACTATAGTGTGTGTACTATGCTGTCTGCCATACATCGGAAAAGTAATTGAAACACAGTCTCAAAGAACTTATAAACACATTTGTAAATGACAGAAAATAACATGCAACAGATGGGTATTACATGCAAAAACCAAATAAGATGTAGTTTGTCATAATATAGAAACCTTTCAACATGCTAAAAAAATAGTCACCTACTTGAAGAACTTAATAAAACACAAGTACAAAAAAAGTAACTCTCATAGTTACTTTCCAAGCATAAGCAGTAAGTTAAATAATACATGAGAAAAATTGGACATCTTCCTTTTTACAATAAAAGAATTTAAGATTTGTCAAATGATATAAAATTTCTTTTCCACTAATAAGCTGTCTTACTAATTAGAGCTATTAATATAACAGCAAAGCAAATAAATTAAATTCTTCAATTTTTATGTTTGGAGCAAATATAAATAACATAGCTAAAGCATTATTAGTGACTCTGTAGTGAAAAAAAATGAAAGCAGAAAAGGGAAACAGAAATTTGAAGTGGTGAAAAGGTTGACTAAAGTTTTATGTAGACGTCGGAAGAATAAAATCTGTACTAAATCACAATAATAATCCATTAATGTAAGTTTTTATTCATGTTTTTACAACAGCCAGTTTTTTGTAGGTGCCAGATGGTGAAAACACAAAGATTAATGAGCCATAATCACTGCCCTCACATTGCCCTCTGAATAGTGGAAGAAAGAAAGTTAATAATCAATATTACATTTCAAAAATGCTAATTTATGAGCTAAAAGTGAAATATCAATATATCTTTATTTTCACATTTCTCAGCAAACTGGTGATGGAAACAATGATAAATTTCATCACACAAACAAAGGTTAAACTTGATATCCAACAAATCAGTAATTGGCAAAGCGATGATGGGAGCAGAAAAATTTTTTAAACACCCCACAGATTCACCTAAATAATAAGATAGGGTGGTAAAGAACACACATAGCACATACACCCATTCCCAACACCCTCAATGAAGTTATGCACAGAAAATGCCATGAACTTGATAGCAGGCACACATGTGGACAAACTCCTAAAAGCTGAGTGACCTTCGAAGATCAATAACAATGCATTATGAATGTTGAGGATCACCAGATTGATACCCACTAGTTTTACAAGCCATGCAAACCGTAATTCTTTTCCAAAATAATCACAGTCAAAATGAGATGATCCTATTAAAATGGAAGCAAGAGGGAAAGGATTAGAGAACAGCATGCATAGCCTTACAGGATCTGTTCCACTAGGAGCAAATGTTCTTTGTGAATATGAGAAGATCAAACAGAATAATGTCAATGTAAGTCCCTGAGAAAAACAGAAAATTCTCATTTTTATGATGCAAAGCCTTACTCTCAAGAAACACAATTGAAAATGTACTAAAATGAGCAAAGCAAGAGCACCCTGTTTAAAAAGGGAGAGACGCTCCTGAGGGTTTCATAGAAGCACTCAAAGGAAGTGAGTCTCGGATGGTGGTGCAAAGGTGAAGTCGGGAGCTCCTCTGTAGCTCATGGTGAAGCAGACAGGTGAAGACCGAATTTTTTTCTCATCTAGACTTAAATTTCAACAAAGAAAAACAGCCACAAAGAGGCTGTATTTTGAGTATTTCTCGTAAGAGAAAAGAAACTCAATCCAAGGAGCTTTCCATTGGAAAATCACCCTCAGAGCCAAAGAAAATTCACAACACTGAAATAATGGAGATGAAAAAAAAAATCACTATTATCTGTAACATTTAGCATTTGAATTTACAAGAAACATAGTGAAAATTAACCTAATTATATGTCAATGAAAAGAGAATAACGTAGGCAAATTTGTCCAGCAAGTAAGCAAAAGTGACTCAAAGGAAATTCAGAAGATACAGAAAACAACTACAGCTTTGAAAATAGCCCAAATTCCAAAAGAAAAACTGAGAAAACATATGACTAGACAACAAGAGTATATAAAACCAGCAGGACTCAGAAAAAAGTTAGGAAATTTTTAAATAAAACTGAAATAACAGAATGCAAGAGTGAATATGTATCTCATTGCATACAGAAGCCAAATGTAAAGAAAAGAAAGTTCAAAATATTTAGACAGATATTTGTAGGAAAGTAAGAGGGTCAGTAAAATAAGAGGGAAGAGACTGGCCAATACAATCCAACACATGATATTTTGAGTCCCCAAAAGGCAAATCGATGCAAAACTTAGAGCAAATAATTAAAACTGTAGTCCAAAGAGACAGTCCTGAAATATATTTATTATATTTAAATATACTATATATATTTAAATCTATCTTTAGAGGTATGCCATATACCTCATAAGTAACTCAGAATGAATTATGAGGATTTAAAGAAAAAATAAATTTGGGGATGTTGGCCAAAAACTCTAAATCAAGGCAGGTGTAGTGGTGTACATCCAATCCCAGGTACACAGAAGGTTGAGGCAGGAGTACCACAAATTCAACACCAATTTGAGCAACTTAGCAAAACCCGTCTCAGAATTTTAAAAAATAAATAAATAAAAAATCTGGGATTGTAGCTCACTGTGGGGTTTTCCTGGCATGCATGAAATCTTGCATTTAATCTCCAGGATGCCAAAAAGAAAAAAAAGAAGTCAATTGTAAGGAAAAAAAATCAGGCTGATACCAGATTTTTGACAGCAAGATAGTAAGAGTGCATTTTAGAAAACAATGAACAGCATTTTAAAGACAACCAGAGGAATAACATATGATCAAAGGATTTTATATTCAGCCAAACTACTTAACTAAAAAAGTGAAATATAAAGTATTAAAAAAAAAAACTCAGGTAACATTTTTCTACTATTATTTCCTGAAGAATATACTACATAATAAACTACAGGCAACTTTAAATTTATTAGAATAGCTGTAACATAAAATCTAAGAATAAGAATTTAGCAGGTTTGTAGAAATAAGCTTGAAAGTACATAGGGAAAAATCTAGAAAATAATAGGTATAGGATACATACTCTAAAAATGCAGAGATAGCTTTTCAAACTCAAAAGAAAAAAGGAAAAGATGGAATTATTAATTGTAGAACAGATAAAAATTAACTAATTTCTTCAACAAATAATAGCTAAAAGTAAAAGGGTCAGACTTAATGATAAAAAAACAAATAGAAATGGAGCTATAATTTACACTTGGTGTTGTCAAAGTGCCAAGTCGACTCTATTGCTTACTTATATAAATAGTGTTCTATTAGAACACAGACAGACTCATTTATCTACATGTTGACTATGTTTGCTCATGCACTACCATAGCAGAATTCAGAACTCGGAATAGAAATTCTAGGCCCATAAGCCTAGAATATTCACTATCTCATCTTTTCTGACCATTCTTTTATACCATGAACATATCCAATAAAATATCCAATAAAATAGTGAACAAATTAAAGAATGTGAGAAAGGAAGAAAACAAGGAGGGAAAAAGCAAATAGTAGCTAACTTTAATAAGTTACTGCTAATAAAAAAATCAAGATTTGGAATCTAAACAATAAGTGTGCCAATCCAGCCCTTCGGAGAAATAAACACCAGAAAGAGACTAGAAATGCAAGAACTACATTAATTTAAGAAAATGCCCATGAGAAAAAATGTGGAGAAAGCCTACAGCGGCTAGAGTACCATAAGACAGTAGTACAGGCCCAAAAACAAGTGAATGAGGGGCAAAAGGAAAGAAAAAAATCGAGCAGAAGAATTTTAGATTGCTGTTGAATTCTAAAAAAAAAATCAAGCAACACCCTCAAGGAGTCCCCAAACCAAAATTGTTCTTCACAGGCATCCTCTGTCTCTCAGACACGGATCTACTTTGATACTCCTACTGTACTACATAATTAACTGGGAGCAACCAGCGGAAACCAGAGGCTTGACACCATTCAAAAGATGGATTTCAAGAATGCAATCGAGGAAGCCTTGAGACTATTTTACTCTTAAATATGCCAGAGAGGGATACTTTCTTCCAACTGCCACAGCCCACCCTTTCATCCCATAGACACAACATAACTCAGGCAGCAGCTCTTCCGTAATCCTTACAAGCTTCTCCAGATAAGAAATTTACAACAGGGAAAGCAGTTGGCAAGCTGCTACAAGCAGTACTCACCCTCCCTCTCCTCCACTCTCCATTTGAATGCGCTCTCACCCTCAGCTATTACCTCAGTAGGTCTTGGTCACCTGACGGTTTGATCCACAAAATGATAGGCATGGGCGTAATTATTCATTCAGATGGATCAAGAGGTAGGAACTAAAATTTTATGTAAGTGGGACAAGAAAAACAACTATACTGAATCGTAGTAATAATTCATTGATTCAGTGGTGTTTTCTCAATAAGCGTTTATTTGTGAGTGTCAGATGGTGAAAAAATAGAGGTTAATGAAATAGTTGGTCACTTGGTGTTTGGTAAATTAAGTTACTTCTTTTGCAACTTAGATTTCTCCACGAGGAAAGACTAAGTTATACCAAATGATAGCCAGACATGGTGGCACACACCTGCAATCCCAGCACTTGGGAGGCTGAGGCAGGAGGCTCTCCATGAGTTCAAGGCTAGCTTGGGCTACATAGTGAGTTCAAGGCCAGCCTAAACTACATAGCAAGACCCTGTCTCAAAAAAACTAAACCAAAATCAAATGTCAGTAATCTGTGACCCAAATGACTGAATATAATATGTGAAGCAATATTGAAACAAAAAATACTTTTGAGTAATGAGGGAAATTTGACTCAATCGCATCACTCAAACTCCTTGTAGGAGCTCTTCTATGGCAGGCTCATAAAAGATCCACAGAGATCTAATAATGAGGAAAAAAGGATTTACAAAGGTGTGGGCAGGGTTGAAAAAGAAGTGAGAAAGGTGCAGCACCATAGGACTAGCAATTGTGAACAGTTACCATCGTGAGGTCACTGGACTGCAGAACCACACTTGTAGGAGCCGTCATCTTAGGTCTCTGCACAGTCAGACCTTTCAGCAGGAAAGAAGCCAGGGAAATAAACCCCTGAACCTCACTCTCCTGTCATTCAAATCTTCTCTCCTCCGAAACAGGAGCCAGAGGGCAAAGGAGCTCGATAATGCGGTTTAAGGCAATACAGGGAGACATATTTGGCCGTCTGCTCTCAGACAACGACAGAGATGAGCTGAGAACAAACATGGGGAAAAACAGAAAATAAACACTGCTGTTTATTTGAAAAGCTAATAGTATTCACGTTACACAAGAATGGTCTCCTGTTTTTCAGATGTGCCAAAATTTGTAGGGATAAAATGGCACTGTATCTGGGGCGTCCCTTTTAAAATTTCAAAATAAATGAAATACGAAATGGGTAGATGAAGCAAATGTGGTAAAATTTGATAACTGGGACTCTAGATAATGGACATATGGAGTTTTCAGGGATGCCCCTATTTTTGAATGTCTGACGTTTCATAATAAAAATAGAAAGCTTAAACAGAATTACATGCAAACAATGTACTATTAGAAATATCTGTGTCAAATGCATGGAGTTACAAACTAATAAAAATGCAAACATCAGTGGACAAATATATCAAGTTTTCAAAAAGGGAAACAAGTACCTTAAAGAAATAAAGAGAAAGTTAAATTGAATAAAAATTTTAATGAAAAACATGCAGATGAGATTGAAGGTGGGAGCTTGGTTTTGGTATTCCCTTCTTTATTTATTTCATAGTTGGGGCGAAATGGACACTGTTTATATTGTTTATTGTTGATGAAAGAGAAAATCATTATACTCTTGCTGGAAAAAAGTTATTTGGCAATAGGTACCAAGATGTAAAAAAAAAAAAACCTCATGGGAATCTGGACCTTATGGCAAATATATAACAAAAATCACTCTGTGTTACCATAGTGTTTTAAAAGACAATTTACAAGAAACTTTAAAAATCCATGGTTGGAAAATAGAATCCAGTAAGAAGTGATTTTAAATTAAATGTAGAAAAAATTTTAAGTGACTTGGGAAAAATTATTCACAGCCCTTAGACTCTTTCAAGTCATCTGAGACAGCCCTAAAATTTCTGTTATTATGCTAATTTGGTTTAATCAACATCGAATATTCTGCAGGCATCTATTTAATAGCCAAAATATCCAGCAGATGATTTCTTTGTAAGAACTCTCCACTCATTCTTTGAAGAAAGAACATTTTTACTTAAATTAGCTATAAATTATTTTTGCCCTGCTAAATATGCAATACAACAAAACAAAACCATTTCAGAACACAAAGCAAAAACTGAAAGCTTCAATTATTATACACTTCCCCAAAACCTATTCCTTTTCTCAGAGATAATCACAAAGTGTATCATTTCACAAGTTCATATATATTTACTTTATATATGTGTGAGTGTGTGTGTGTGTATATATATATGTATTCATGTTATATGAAGTATACATCTAGGTACATGCATATTATTATATGTACATGTATACATATTTGGATAAGTATATATATGTGCGTGTCTGTATACACAATAACAATCCAAAATTTAATCATTTAAAATTACTTTCCATTTTCAAAGACTTCACCAATTTATATCCTATGAACAGTGTTAGCTCACATCTTCACCAATATTAGCAATTAATTACTTCCAATTTTGTTGGTCTTATGAAAGTAAAATACCTATATTAATAGAAAAACAATTTTCATATTTCTCTCAGTCATTTATGCATCTTCCATAATAAATTAAGAATTCATAACTTAATATTTATTCTTCCTTTTTATCTTTTATCTTGTGATACTTAGTAGGTTTCAATAGAGTATTTCACATGTATTTAACTTTTATCTGTTGCTATAGTAGCCAATATTTTCTCCTATATTTTTTGTTTAAATTTGCTTTAGTGATGGCATCTTTTTTGTAGATGTGTTAGATTTTAAGTAAAAGTTAAATTGCTCTGAAGGCAAATTTTCCAGGGACCTCTTAAGGATTTTGGTGTTTTGAGTTTTGTTCTGATGATAATTTGACACTGATATTTTGAAAACAATTGCATTGTTTCTTCTTGTATTTTTACTGCTGATTTATACATTGTATTTTTAATTTCTTATATGTAATTTCCCAGAAAAATATATTTTATCTGAATTTTTACATTTACAGTCAAACAATATACCCATTACATTATACAATGTTTTGATCTCTTTGATCTTGATACATAAATCCTCTCCTAGTTTTTATTACTAATGATATTCTACATTTAGCTGGACCAGATCTGCCAAAGTCAAGTCTATTTTATTGGTCTTTATGAAGAGCCAGTTTCATTTTTTCTGATTCAACTCTACTTCAATAATTCCTATCTATTGTTTTCTAATTCTTCATTCCACTGTCTTTGAGTTTCTTTTATTATTTCCCTATTATCTTAATTCATGTTTTCCCTTTATTCAGGTTTCCTTTTTATCGACTGTATGTACTCAATGTACCTAACGTATATAATCATTTAAAATTTTGCAATATAAATTCTCAATGTATTTATATTTATATTTACTTTCAGAATTAGTATATTTGGTTTTGTAGTCTTACACATTCCCTGCTTGGTGTATTTCCTTTATGTTGCATTTACTTTCTCTCTTGTTATTTAAAGAGTAAATGTCTTGTTTTTAACTGTACAAATGTTAAATTTTTATTTTTAAACTACTGAATCAAAGTGTCTTTAGTTATGAATATCAGCGCAGTGGATTGACTAATGGTCAACTTGTAACACCCAGCCGAACTGAGTCAGCATGTGGAAGGCCCACCTGAGAGGGTTGATGCCAACAGCATAAAAGGAGACCTCCTCTGTGCTGTTGATTCTCCTGGAGAAGCTTGTCACGCCAGTTTTCCTGATGTGGATTCAGCTGTTCTCATCGTTGGAGGAGCTAGGGTCCTTGCTATTGCTGAGGATGGCTGCAGTTCTCTTCAGGGGAGCTCTGGTCCTTACCTTGAGCGTCACTTCCTGGCTTCAATGCAGACCCCTCAGCGTGCTAGCCCAGATCCTTCATCCTGCTGTTGCAGACTTTCTATCTTCCACCACTGACCTTTGGGCCTTCCCAGTGCAGATCCTTGATACAGACTTGCATGAGACATTGTTGTGGGCTGTAGGCCTCCAGCTGAACTATTCAGAGGCATTGTCATGTGCTCTAGGTCTTCAGCTGAACTCACGCAGGATATTGCCATGGGATCCAAGCCCTCAGATAGATTCTTTGGGTCTCTGGTGTATGGACAGATCTCCTGCAATCTTCTGCATTTGACTGAGTAATATTATAAAATAATTCTATAAATTATATGTCCTGATTAAATCTATTACCATGTAAACCCTGACTACAGCAATCAGTAATTTCAAAACATATCTTGATCTCTCTTCTACTTAAAACAAGAATATTACTGTACTTCTTTATTTCACTAGTACCTTTTACATCTTAATTTCTTCTTATATTTTGTAGTTAAACCTTACTTATTGTTAAATCACTAGTATAATTTTGTTAAGATAATGTTGTCCTCTATCATCAGGTATTTTTCTTAGCATCATGTAAAAATTCTTTTGGTCTCAGTTAACTTGACTGTGTCTTTAAAGTCATAATTGTTTGGCTTTAGACTAAAGCAAATGATTGCCTTTTAGTCTTTTTCTTTCCTTTTCCCATGTAAATGGGAACTTGCCTGGGCCCAGAATTCTAAGTCACAGCATCTTCCCATATAGAACCTCTTACAATGGGGCTTTCAACCTCATGGGTCAGAAATGTGTATGCTGGGAAGGTCGGAATCACAGCAGCCCTCAAGATGACGGAGAATTCCTAGCAGTCACACCATGGTAGTCACTTGGGCCTGCAGGATGGTCTTTCCTCCCCTGCACTCTCCCTTTCCTTTGTCCTAGAAGCCTGTGTATGTCTTCTTTCTGTAGAAATTCCAGAGTTTCCTCAGACTGTGTCTTTATTCTGTGTTTTTTAGTTAAACTTGACAATTATGGAGCCATTTGAACCGACAAAATAAGCTTATTTTTTAAGTTGGAATATATTCTCTTACATGCTTTTAGCAATCATTTGCTTTTTATCATCTTCAGAAAAAAAAGACAGGTTTCCATATTTTGGATCTTTGTTGTTCTCCTTTTAATATTTATATCATTTCCAGTAACAGGTTTTTTGTTTTTGTTTTTGTTTTTTGCTGCACAAAAAGAGAGTGTATTTAAGGCAGCCTAATAAGATAGCTTTTTATGTAATTCTTGGTTATCTTCGACTTCAGTCATTTTCTTTAATTTATCCACTAAGGTAGAAAATTTGCCTTTCTTGTCTTTTTTCTTGAATTTTACTTTTTTGTTTTATTTTGTGATATATTCATGATAATTTGCATAGCATTGCATTCTCTTACAGGGGTAAAATTCAGTTAGTATAATTTCTTTAATTTAGTATGTATTCGTGACACATAATGATTACATTACACTTAGGGATGTGATACATATACCTATCACTTCTTCATCACTTTTACTCCCTCTGTCTCCTCACCTCACCCCACTCCTCACTCTCCCTCCTTCCCCAGATGCCTTTCCCATCTCCACAGAATCTACCTTCCTGTTTCCTAACATGCCTCTTTTATTTTTCTCTTTCAATTATTACTAAGTCTCTCCTATTAGAGAAAGCATGCTATATTTAACTTTTTATGATTGATTCATTTCATTTAGTCATTTGACTAATTTTATAAGATCTCAAGATATATATTCTTTGTTAATGGCCATTCTTACCAGAATAAGGTACAATTTCAGTGTTGCTTTAATTTGCATTTCTCTAATGATGCTGAACATTTTTTTCCTGTATTTCTTGGCCATTTGTATTTCTTCTTCTGAGAAGTGTCTATTCGTTTTAATTGCCAGTTTTTTTAATTGAATTTTATTTGTGCAGGTCTAATTGTTTGAGCTCTTTATTTATTCTAGATTGTAGTCTTTGTACATTTTAATACATTTTACAATGTGATTACCGTGTCTCAACAGCTCGTTTACTTTATATCTCTTGAGTCATACATGTTTTTGCCTTTACCATCCTATGTTGTTTCTTTCTACACTATCAAATATATCTTATTTTATAAAATGTTACAGTATCTGAATTGTATACAAATTGACACTATAAATTGTATACAATTTCTCTCTTAACACTTTTTTATCCACCTTTTTGTTACCAAATCTTTCCATATGTCTCATACTGTTTTTTCTTCATATTTTACAGGACAGTGAGAATTCCATACAAGCATCTATTCCAAAAAAAAATAATAATAATAACTAAGTGACTTTGAAACCTCTTACTCTCTAGTTTAATGTCATTAGTGTTCTTCTACTTGATTTAAATTTGGGGAGTTAGTAAACACCCTGTGTTTTCAAATATTTGGAAGTCTGAGGAATACAGAGAATGAATTACAGGTAATGTATCTTTCAGTGGTTATTTCAGTGTTTCTATGAATAAGAAAGATCTTAAACTATATGCCAGAGGTAGTACACTAGTGCTGTCACCAAGTGCCTCAAGAAAAAAAATAAATCTGTATTTCTTTAAAAAAAAAACTATCAAAATTTATTTTCACTCACACTCTACCTGTTAACAACCACCTAAGCCCCAGCCTTCTGACTTGCCTACCCTCAAATTCCACCTGGTCTCCTCCAAGAGACTACCCTCATCCACAACAGAAGAGAACTCCAATGTTTTGAGCAGATATTCATTTTCTTTCCAAAAAAATGAATATACTCTAGACCATAACACAAAATAAAATAAGCGAGATACAGAAGGTCAAATATGGCATGGTTTCTCTTTTGTGAAAAATCAGAAGTATAAATAATTTAAAAAGTAGGTAAATGGTAGATGATAGGAAACAAGAGACACAGACTTTGTGGAAATGGGAAGGAGCTCTGAGAATGAGGAGAGACAAAGAAAGTGGGAGAAGAAGAAAAAATAAAAAGAATCAAGACACAATATGCATAGGTACTAATTTCCTACAACAAATCTAGTTAGACTGTATCATGAACATAATAAAAACTATTCAAATAAAAATTTTAAGAACACATGACATTTTTGTAGAACCTAAGCTCATATTTTGTCTACTACTGGTTACTGCCCTTATGAAAATTTTAAAGACTAAATCTTGTCTTGTGTGTATTTTGTGCCCAAACAACTGCTGGAAAAATAGTTTTTCAGTATTTGACCCCTTACTTCCCTGCCTGATGGATAGATTACTGCAGGCAATCCAGGGTTTAGGGTTCCAATTCAAATGACAATCCATGCCACTGACCAGGGGGAACTCAAAATTTGGAGCTGCAGTGATTAAAGTTTTGAACACTGGACAGATCATACCATCTGTCTTAGTCCATTTCGTGCTACTATAACAGAATACCAGACACTGGGGAATTTGTGAAGAAAATAAGTGTATCTGACTCTCAGTTCTTGAGGCTGGAGAATCCAAGGTTGAGGCATTACATCTAGTGAGGCATCATAGCATGGTGGAAGGCATAGCATAGGAAGAGTAGAGAGGGCAGGAGAGGCTGACGTCTCCTTTATCATAAATCTTTGCTCTCAGTAATAAGCAATTGCACAATAATTAATGATGTCAATCCATTCACAAAGGCTGAGGTCTCATGACCTAATCACATTTTAAATTGTTGTGTTAGTAATAAAAATTCCAACACATAAAATTTGAGGGACGAATTCAAACCACACCAGCATCTGTATCTCAGTACAAATTTTAGCTCTTCATTTTATCTGATTAGTATAGATCTGTCTGCTATATTTCCATTTATTTCAATGAGTGACAGGGGAGGTATCTGCAGATACAATCATGTAATGAAGTTGAAACCAGAAGTATGCATGGGGTCCTGCTTGAATTTGAAGTTACTGCAGGGTGTAAAAAGATTTTGCATTATAGATGACTTAGTTCATAAAAGCCCAGTCATCAAGGGCTGGCCAACAGAACTTACACAATAATGAAAAGTATCTGTGTCTATATGTGGGATACGGTAGCCATGAGCCATATGTGGGCATGGAGTGCTACACTTGGAATATACCAGAATGATTGAGAAGCTATATTTTAAGTGCATTCTGCTACAATTAATTATAATTTAAATATAATTAAAATAGTTAAATGCATTGAAAGTGGTCTAAATCTTGGCACCAACTTGTCTTTTGTCAACTGTCTCAGATCTTCTGAGGAAAACATTAGCCTTCTCTCTCAAGAATTCTATATCTTGTCTTTCCACTAGACCACCTCATATGGTCAATGTGCATCAACTGGAGGACTCAGGGACACAATAGGCTGAGCAAAGATCATTCAGTTTTTGCAGAGAACATAGCAATTTAACCCTTACCTTGTCTTTTCTTCTCCTTCTAGAGTCCCTTCCATTCATGGAGTTCTGTAAACAACATTCACATCAATGATCTCAGTAGCCTTTCTCCTTCCTTCCCAGGAAGTAGCAAAATTTGTTTTCATAAAAAAAAAATCATCCCTGATACAGTGTTTCATTTTTCTAATGTGTGAGGAGCCTCCCTATAGCAAGTATTCAATTTCTAATCTCACCATCAAGTAGTATGTTTTCTCTGTGTTTATCATATACCACTTGTGAATGTAAAAAACTAACTTGCCTAATGACCTATTTTATGGCATGCATGTGATAAAATTAAAGTAATAATGATGTTTGTTATACCTACAAACTATTTTTTCCTCCTGGAAAATACATTGCCTACTCCTGGGGAATATCACTGTAGAGAAGTTTTTACTTCCCCATTTCATAGATGAAGAGCAGGTGAAAGAAAATGAATAAAGACTATAAGAGAATATGTGCTTAGATCCCCAACTGAATCAAAGTCAGATTTTTAAGATCTTTGAATTTTCACCTCAGATAGTCTCATATCTATCCTCTCTGTATTTACTGTTATGACCATAAATCATTTTCATTAGCCGTAAGCATATCACACATAGTAAATCTAATCTCATAACAAGAAACAAATTTCTCCATCCAAGAAATAGATAATAGATATATAGATAGGCAGTACATAGATAGGTAGATGATAGATAGATACATAGATAGATGACAGATAGGTAGTAGACAGGCAGACAGAACATAAAATTATTAGCCACTTTATCTTGTAAATTACAACAAATTTATTTCATAGACTTATTCCATGGAAAGGGTTTAGAAACAGATATCTGTGTGACAAAGGAATTGTTATTTCTCCTTCTACTCTAGTTTAGTCACTTGGAAAATATGAAACTAAAGAGCTTCTTACATGATTTACAAATCATTCACACAGAAAGTGGTTACTTCTGCCTCCAAATCTCTATCACCTACACAGCCTGCCTCATAGGCAAAGGTAGCTATACTCAACAATGTGTGGGTGGATGGGGGCTTGTATCTATTTAGGGAATCTTTGAGTTCATAAAGAAGAGAGGAAGTTGCTTTTCTTTTGAGAAACAGCTTTGAAGATTTGACTCCAGAGGAAAATCAGTTATAAATATCCTCTCTGTGGAGTTCTACCTGCCCCCAACCTATCTCTTTCCTGCTAAATATACTTATCGCAGAAGTCTCTTTTTTTCTGTAATAATTTCTACGTCTATGTCAAATAGAGTTGCATTTTTATAACAACAGTTTCTTCTTAAAATGCAAATATTTTTGAAAATAACATGTATTTTTCAGTTTACCAATATAATACTATTGCAAAATTAGAGCTTTTAATTTGTGGGGGATGTAGACTAATTATTAAGTGCAGTGGACAAGACATACAAAAAGTAGACCACTGGTCCTCTTATTTTACTACACACAATATCGAATTTTATACTTTTTAGAAATGGAAAATTTTTAGTCTCGCCCCAGAGATTCTAACTCAACATGTTTGTAGTGGGCCCAGGAATCTATATTTGAACAAGTTTCTCTACAAGCATCTCTAGGTGATTCTGAAGCATGTTTTTCAATTCTAAGACGTGTTGTCCCAGAGAGATGTGCACTACCCAACCTGTGCACCGCCATGGGCTGTTGAGTCACCTAGTTTGGTAAGGTCTTAGCTATTTGAATCTTAGAACATTGGGGATCACAGGGAAAAGGCTAAAACTGAAAAACAGATGAATATTGAAAACAACTCTGTGAAAGGCATGCTTCGACATTTCAAAATTTCATCACAGTTTGATTTTATATCTAGGAAAGCAGCAACTTCTCTCCTTTAATCTCTCCTTTTCCTCTTCTTCCTATTCGTCTATAAAATTACCAGCTCCTACAGCTTGGAATCTATTTTACATAGTTCAATTTTATATGGACAAAATATTTTTCTGTGCTGCTTCTAAATCCATCCATCATTTCTAACATCACTTTAATAAGAAAACTAATAAAATAGAAAAATATCCAATTATCCTCTCTCAAAAATAAAGACCTAAAAATTATACTAAGAAGGAAATCAGACAGAGAAGATTCAATGGAAAAAGAAAGCTCAATATTTTCAAGAACCAATACATAAATATGATGGCCCTTAAGACATTGCATTAAGAGGAATATATTGAGGAATTATTTTTGCATTCTAGACTTACTTAACTGTTTAGAATTGTTCCTTTGAGCATGTCAACTGAAATGCTATAAATTTTAAAATAATATAAATTTATAATAAAATAGTACAAAAGAATATCTTAAAGGCAGTTATAAATGAATTTTGGATTATTCATTTATTCCTTTACTTTAGGTCAAAGGTAAATCCTTTCTTCCTTTGCTATATAAAGCATGACTTTCAGAATGACAGCCTTAGTATGTCCTGGCCAGAATTACTCACCCCACCCAAGACCAACTAAATACAAATCTTCATTTAGTAAGATATTTAGTGATAGCACACACATCAACATTTGAGAAGCACCATTTTATTTGACAGGAATTATCTGAGAGAATTCAAAGCCAGTATTTTACAAATTCTCTCCAATGATGGTGATGTGAAATATTTTGAGTCTGAATCTGAAAACATTCATAGATATTATAGCTTTAGAATTGATTTTCACAAATAAATCCATTTTTATGAGTCCTCATTTCCATAGAAAAAATTATATTTTTTAAGTTTCAACTCATCGGGAACTCTGTAAAGCAAAGTTAAATTTTCCAATTTAATCATAGGCAACACATTACCATGGGCAGATAAGGGCAGAAACTCTTCCAATAGAGAAAAGGAACATGGGGTGTACTTGCTGAAATTTTCTTACATACACATTCCAAAGGAAATAGCAGTATAAAATACACGTTTCTTCCACCCTTACCCAGATAGTAATCCTAATTAGACTTTCTGATTGTTGGCCACTTTCAATGAAGTTGCACAGGAAAAAAATGTTATGAAACCATTTAAAAAATTTATTTTATACTACAAATTCTAATATCCCAGATTTCCAGCATAAAAGAAATCACCAAAATGTGAAAATATACACAAAGATGGGGGGATGAATAAAAGATATATTCATAATTGATATATCTTTTTTCCCTTTGTAATGTAAGTAAACTATTTCACTTAGTCACTGACTTCCTGGTCCAAATTGTGACTTGATTTCTACTACCTTTATCTCCTCACCTGTTATATTAAATATAAGTGACTAGTCTACCATTAGAGAATTTTTGTCCCTCAGACAAGGCAATCAGTGGGGAAAAATATACAGAAAATTTTTAAAGCAATATGCAAAAGAGCAAGTAGATGAACACAAAGCCATCAGCATAATTAAAAAACCCTTAAAACACATTGCTTTAATGAACTCATGATATCTGTGATGAAAAGCAACCTTTTATTTACCATAAAAACACTATATATGTTGTTGACCCAATTTTTGCTCTTTTAAATTGTTATACTTCATTCACTGATTTCCTATTGCCAACTTTGCATTGTTCCAGTTTATGATTCTGATTTCTTCTCATCATTTTTATAAAATTTTATCCACTTTAACTATCTCTTCTCTAAAATTTTTGATGTATTATTATTGAGTAACATAACAGGAAATCAGCATCTCATGAACAGGTTTTGACTTTACTGATAGTATGGAAATGGCATTCATTCATCAGCTGAAAGTGACAACTGGTATTATTCTTTGAAAAATACATCCCTTATATGCTTAAAAAAAAGAGAGAGACAGAGATTTGTGATTCAGCTCATCTAATCTAAAATCATCTATACTATACAAATACATGTATGCAGTTTGGCTAATTGATGAAGAGTAAATATAGCTTAACATAACTTTTAATAGAAATAAATATAACTTGATTTTATGTAAGACTATGCCTGTGTTATTAGAAGATGGAGCCTAGCTACCATTGTAAATATACAGAGAGATATACACAGCCACGTGCAGTGTATGCAGCGTTCAAGAAGCTAATGCTATCAAAGTACTCCAGTGATAATAAAACTCCAGGCTCAAAAGACAGTAAGAATATTATTCCATATAATGTATTATGCATCAATAGTTTCATGCAGGCAAATTCTACCAGCCTCTCAAGCCACGACAACAGAGTGAGTGAAAAGAATATTAAGTATTAACTGATTCAAAAGCCTGAAAAATGAAAGAGGTCAAACGGAGTAATCTCTCTCTTTCACTCTCTCTGTCTCTGTCTCTGTCTCTCTGTCTTGCTCTCTCTCATTTTTTATCTGCTCCCTTCTATTGGTGCAGTACAATGGCAATTGCATCAGTCTTTTATGATAAACAAAATGTATGAGATCCACAGTTACTTATTTTAGATGCACACCTATTTTTTAAGATCCTCACCTGTTTCTTTTAGATTCACATCTACTTCTTTCTTTAGAGAAAAACCCCCACAAAATTCAGCTCTGTATTGTTCAAGTTTTAACAGACTCTTCTAAGGTAGATCTACAGTCATATATTGCACCCAAATTGTTTGAAATGGGTCTGATTATATAGTTGAGAACAAATGGATTCCAGATGTGTCAAAATTCAAAAATAGAGCTTGGAATGCAGAACTGTTGAGTAGGATCATAGGATTTGTTGGCTAAGACATAATGACAATCCCAAATTTGCACAGGCTTTTTTTGTTTTTGTTTTTGTCTCTTTGCTCCTTTCAAAATGATCATCTTGGACACTATGGAATTCCTATAAGTTTATAAAATAACCAAATAGTCCATTCCTTTTAGAAACCTGAGTAAACAGAAAGATATACAGCTTCTCTCATGTGACATAGTGTAGAGTTCAAAATGAATTTGAAGCTAACCCTATGGCTGGCATGGTAAGGGCAGAGGGAGGTAAGCAGTCTATGTTGCCTCTGCACTCCCACTCCTTTCCATCTTCTTGATGTTTTCCCTCTGTATTATCAGATGTATGGTGGCCTTCTGCCTTGGGAAAGAGAAATATAAAAAGACTACATACACTTTATTCTACCTCAGTTCTCTTTTTCAAAACAAGAAAATGTTATAAAACCACAAAAAAATTCAGATTCATTTTTTTGTGACAAATCTATCCCAATTCAACTTAGTGAAAGCATATATCTGTTTAGCAATAGAGAGACAATGTTCTATAGATGTAGAAAATTGGCATTTTGCTTTGGAAAATCAGAATTTGAAATCTAACTTCAATGCCTTCCAACAAGTAATAATATGTCTGATTCTCAATTTTCTCCTCTGCCTAACGGTAATAATGCCTAGTTTCCAAGGAAGTAGGGAGGGTCAAGACAGTATATATACAAAGTCAAGAGCATAGTCTTTGACACAAAATATGTAGTAAATAAAAGATCTATTACTGTTGCTAGTATTGTAGGAGCAAATAAAGTTCACATACCTGGGTTTATTTCTCAGTGTCTCCTGGAAGCTACCTCCAAGAAAGAACATCAAAGAGAAAGAGAGGGAAATAGAAAAACAGAAAAGGCAGACAGAACTATTAATTACTATAGCAATTGATATCCATATTGTTTCTAAGAAGAAGCCCTGTGTTATGATTTGAGTCTGAAATGTCCTCCAGAATCTCATGTGTTGAAAGGTTGATACCCAGTGCAGTATTGTTCAGAGGGGGTTCTTGGAGATGATTGCATCAGAGGACTGTGATCTCACTGATGGATCGATTCATTGGTAGATTCATATCTAATTGGGCCATTAAGAGATGTGGAAACCTTAAAAGAAGAAGTCTACTTGAAGGAAGTCATTAGATAATAACTATGAAATGTGTCTCCTCTCTGTCTCTCTGTCTCTGTCTGTCTCCCTGTCTTTCTCTGTCTATGTCTCTGTCTCTGTCTCTCTCTCTCTGTCCCCTACCCAACATGAACTGAGCAGCTTTGCTACACCACATGCTCCCCACCAAGATGTTCTGTCTTTCTCACAAGCCTGAGAACAATGGAGATGGCCAATCGTGTACTGAAAGCTCTGAAACTGTGAAACTGTGAGCTCAAATGAGTCTTTTCCTATTTAAATTTATTTTCTGAGGTACTTTTTCACAGTGGCAGAAAGTTAATGCACCCTGTTTCAGTATTATTTTACATATGAACTCACAATTGGTAGGCACATTTATAAATTCAATGAGAACAAACCAATCACTGTTACATAAGCCAGTGATGTCACATACATGCCTTGTAACTTTTTGTTACGTGTTTTCTTACAGGTCCCTTTGAAAAATCTTATAATGATGTATATTTTTTAAGTTTGATGAAGTTTAGGTAAATAGATATAGATACAGCAATGCAAAGTGTACCTGAATAAAACTACTTTAAACAGCCTGTCTTAGTTACTTTTCTCCTGTTGCTGAGACAAAACACTTAACACCTGAAGTTAAAGGAGGAAAGATTTATTTAGCTAACAGTTTGTAGAGCTTTTAATCCATAATTCATGGTTCCAAGGTAGGGTCTCATGGCAAAGAGGCATGGCAGAGGAGAAACTGTTTGTGGCAGGCAGGCAGAAGGTAGCATAGCAAGCAAGAGGGCTGGCCAAAGCTTTTTCTATCCTTATGTCTTATCCAGGCTACTGAGGGCAGGGAGCCCACACAACCTTAATCCTAGAACTCTTGATCCTAGCATTGCACTATGAATCAATCCTAACATCACTAGACCCAGTCACCTATGAAAAAACCCTGCCTATGACTCTATGAGGCTTTGAAGGGGATATCTAAAAACACACCATCAGTTCAATTCCTGGTACCAAAAAAAAATAGTCATAACATTCTGGCCCTGGCCCCGGCCCCCCCAAATACTCATACACATCTCCTTATGCAAAAGACATTTAGCCCATCTCTAAGAGTTGCCAATGTACTAATAGTTTCAGCATTGATGAAAAGTCTAAGTTCAAATTCTTCTCTGAGATTTAAGGTGAACTCTTAGCTACAAATCCACATATAAATGAAAAGAAAGTCAAACACTTCCAACATTCAATGGTACATGATAGACATTTCTATTCCAAAAGTTACAAACAGGGGAATAGCAAGGAATGAGAACAAAGCAAGACCAAAGTCCATCAGGGCAAGCATTAAATCCTCCAGTTCCACTTCCAGCATCCCTGGCAATTTGTGGCAAGTTGTGATCTCCAAAGCACTTGAATGGCTCCACCCCTATGGCACTGCAGGTGGCTGTAGCTCCCATGTCTTCTCTTTGGCACTCGTTCTACTCTATTTGCAGTTTTCCTCAGATGATACATGTTCCTGGCTTCTCCAAACTTCTGGGGTCTCTACTCAACTTCACACTCACAACTTCATATACTGTTCTCTCAGGGACACCCTGCCTGGTCTTCTAGGTCTTCTTCTGAAATCTGAGTGGAAGCCTTCCTGATCCCACAACTCTTGCATTCTGCATGCACCTATAGCCAGCACCAAGTGGATGATGCCAAGGTCTGGACTGCCACCAGAGGGAGAAGTATCCAGGCTTCCTTCTTTTTTGACTGTAGGGGTTGAAGTCTATGAACCCAGTCTAGAAAAACAACTTCCCTAGGCTGCTGCCTTTCTGTAATATGGTACATTGGGGCTCTCTTCTCAAAGCAATCTTTTATTTTTGTTATGCTGAGGCTGCAGAGACTGAAGTTCTGTTGGTTCTTGTGATATTCTTATGCCATCTTTTCTGTTGTCTTCTTCTGAAATACTTGACTTTTTCTTGCTGGGTTTTTTCAGCAATCAATTTCACCTCTGTTCCATGTTTTCAGGTCTCAATGTTATTGGAGCTTCCTTTTTGGCCAAACTGAAAATATTTTGAATCATTCTGGTAGGGTTTTTGCTTTTGATTCTCAACATAAATATGGCTAAACACTCCCAACATCACCTCAACATTAGACTGCCTTGAAATTTCCTCTTTACGATTAGTTTGCCACCCTTAATCTTGCTCTCAGGCAGTCTCTGGACATGAGCAAATTCCAGACAGACTTCTGCCATGGTGTATCATGCATCATCTTGAGTCAAATAGCCAATGCAGTCCTTTCCAGCAGAAACCTCCCAAGCCTTGTCTTTACCACTAAGATTTCTATCAGCCTCCTGGTCTTCCAACCTCTGACCAGAATCACCCATCAAGTGCAACCTAAGGCATTCCATCTCTACTTTTTCAACTGGCATCTCCACACTTTGGCAATCTCTTCCCATAAGGTAGTCTCAAAGGCATACTCACAGCAATGAACTCACTTGCAGTAACAAACTCTGTATTAGTTACTTTTTTCTCCTTACTGAGACAAAATACCCAACTCCCAAAGTTAAAAAGGAAAAGGTTTATTTACTCACAGTTTCTAGAGCTTTTAATCCATAATCGACTGTTCCAAGGTAGGGTATCATGGCAGAGGGGCATGGCAGAGGAGAAACAGTTCATGGCAAGCAGAAGCTAGCAAAGCAAGCAAGAGGAATGATCACAGCTCTTTCTACTTCTTATATTTTAAACAGGCCACTTAGGGCAGGAAGCATACACAACCTTAATCCTAATGCCCTTGATCCTAGCATTGCACTATGAATCAACCCTAGGATCACACACTCTAGATCCACCCACTTCTGAAAAAGCCCCTCCTAGTACTGTATGAAGCTTTGGGGAGACACCGGAAAACAAGCCATAGCACCAAGAAATAAATCTTTGACAAATTTACTCTCCCTTTCCCCCTGTTCTTGCCAGTCTTTGTCCTTGAACCCTCTTAACACTGGATGTCCCAATTCTACGTGTCCTTGAAGTCCCAGTGCAAAGCTCACCTATTTCTTTAAATCTATTTAGGTGATTACTTTCTTCTATTTATCTATCAGATAATATATCTACACATTTTCACCATAATTATTAGTAACAAAAACCAGTTTCTGTTCCAGTAAAACACATGCCAGAAATGCAGGAATAGCTTTCATCATCATCCTTGGTTGCAACTCTTCCAAACAGTCCTTTGCACCATCACATACTGTCTACTCTTTTTACCACTCCCTTAATTAATGATCTTTCATTACTTTACACTTCTTACCTGGTCCAAGAAAGAGCACTCAAGTGAACTTCCTTCCTCTTGTCATGCGTCTCTGTGATTTTTCCTCCACACCATTATGTGTGTTTTTCAAAGCACTATACTCATCATTAGTCCAACTTTCTAAGTCTTCTTTCTTTATTCTTTGTAATAAAATGCTGACTCTGGGGGATGACTGCAGGCTAGAGCTTTAGTGGTTCACCCTCCTGAATCTACAGCACAGCTCCACCAATTTCCACTTCTCTGGCTGCTATAGCCCATTTTGTGTTGTTAGAACACTATGCTGGAGATGACAGATACTTTAAAGGAAAGAAGTTTCTTTAGCTCACCATGCTGGGGGTTCAAGAGCATGGCGGTGAAGTCTGCTTGGCTCTCTGAGGTTTCATGGTGGATGGTATCATAGCAGGAACATGTGCAAGAGAAGAAGACAGAGAAGTTAGGTGGTGAGACAGAAAGCAAAAGACTGGAGAACAGATAGGTTCACTATAGCAACCCACTCTACTGAGAACTAATTCACTCCTCCCAAGCCTGACCCACTCCTATTAAACAGAATTAATCCATCCATTAGGATGGAGCCTTCAGGGTTTAATTACCTTCCACTAGACACCGCCTTTAAAGGGTCCAGTGCTTCAATACAATCAGTGGAGACAAAGCCTCTAGCATAAAATAAAAGAAAGAGAGAAAGAAAGAAAGAAAGTTAGCTAGTTAGTTTAGGAGAAAAACCATATCCAAACCACATCTGTGACTTAAGCACTTAATTCCTTTAGTTTCTTTAAAATGAGGATTTCTGAGAGCATTAAATGCAATAATGAGTTTCTATGCATAAGCGAAGTGTCTCCCACCTAAAAACACTTGAAAAATATTCATCATCACTCATAAGATGATACTGTACTTGCAGCACTACTCTAATCTCCCACATTTCCCTCACCCAACTGCACACATTAGAAGTTCTCCATTGCTTTGCCTTCTAACATTATTGCTTCTATGGGAGAACTCTCTATTTTCCTCATTTCATTAATGATAATTATAATATGTTGTAAGTATAGTGCAGTACCCACAATTTTGGGCACACAACACACACAAAATTGTTTCATTTTATTATAAATAA
Organism: Cuniculus paca; assembly: GCA_004365215.1. Taxonomy (NCBI): domain Eukaryota; kingdom Metazoa; phylum Chordata; class Mammalia; order Rodentia; family Cuniculidae; genus Cuniculus; species Cuniculus paca. Next base: position 11,414 of record RJWT010002353.1, on the reverse strand, counting down.
AATTAGTTTTCTACTATGAGTTTTCTCTTCTGTGGAATAAAACTTACGGTCAATCAAGTCAGGAAGCTTCCTTCAGCATCACTTTGGGACTGTGTCTAAGTTCGGAGACACGAAGCAGCATGGTCCTGGGAAGGGGCAGCTGCTATGCAGTGATGTTACTCAGTCCACACTTCCATCCACTGATAAAGGTACTGTTTTTGTCTAGCTCTTAGCTATCTATCAGGCAGCCCTGGAAATGCTCCTTGCTCTATCCATGACCATCAAGGATCTTTGGATATCTGCTATGCTATTACATCACTGTGGAACTGCAAGAGTCTCTGACATCTCTGCTTAGAACCCCCAGGGGTGCTTTATTCTCTGGGGTCACATCATCTCTCTGAATGCAGCCTTGTCTGCATGTGCATCCCCGCTCCTTTAACAGAGCTCTGCCTTCTCTTTCTTACCCCCGCTTAGCTCTCCCTTTCGAGGATGAGGGTACCGCAGTGTCCCTTCTGAGGGGCCCACCAAATGAGACTATAAATCATTCTTCTTGACTTTATCTAGTCTGATGTAACAGAATTTATTCTACAATTTCAGTCTTTTGGAGTCTATTCATTTCACACCCCAAGTTTGCTTTTTCTGTTTTTACAGCTCTGGCTGAAACAAAACCTTTCAATAAAGTAGTGAGATCAGCAACCTACCTGCCCTAATTGGGAATAGTAAGGTGATAATAGGCAGTATTTGAAGAAAAAATATTGCTTACATTTCAAAATATTATCACAGTGCAGTAGTAAAAATAGCTAACATTTATTGGGTGAGTTTGACAGATATATTCTTACACAATTTATCATCTTAATCAGTCAGGGTCTCAGCAGGCAACAGATGGCACAGTGAAAGTAGGATGCATTGAGTTGAGGGACTATTTGCAAATGTGTGGGTAGGTTATAGATAAATCAAAAGAGATAATGTAGCACCCTGGGGCTGGTGATGGTGTGGTAAGGTTTACCGTCTCTAGCACTGACAGAAAAAACAGGAACTGAAAGCCAGATACAGAGAGGACTAGAGAGCTGTAACCTGGAAGGAAGCAGTAACCTTTAATTAGGACACACAGCCGGCCAGAGGTAGACCTACAGGGGAAAACAGTACAGACTACCATAACCTCACTCTACTTTCTCTCACATCTTTCAGGCCTCACCAAACCGAAGAAAACACCAGGGAGACCTGTTGGTGTATCCTGTACAGGTCAGTTTCATAGTGCAGAAAACAAGATAGAGAAATGTAATGATCCAATCCCCAGGGCCAAACAGACAGCATCCAGCACAGTCTTCAAGAGAGTGCCTATGGATTCTTCAAAGTTCAACTCTACCCCAGTCAGTTTAGATCATCATAACAAAATACCACCGACTCAGTGACTTATACCGCAGACATCTATTTTCTCACAGTTCTAGAGCTGAGAAATGCAAAACCAAGGTGGCAGCAGGCTCCTGTTCTCCTGAAGCTTCCCTCCCTGGATTAAGACAGCCGCTCTCCTTTCCTAGGTGCGGGCATGCAGGGACAGCCCTCTCTTCTTCTTCCTATGAAGCCACTAACTTCAACACTAGAGCCCTACCCTTATGACCTTAAGTAACCTTAATAACTTCTCAAAGGTCCTATCTCCAAATACTAACATACTGGGGACTAGGACTTCAACACAGTAGGAACACACACATTCAGTTCAGGTTGTGCTTTCTTTGGGAGACCTCCACCTTCACAAAGCATTTGCCTTTCCTAGGTTTTACTTCACATTGCAGTATTTTGTAATTAACTGTGTGAGAAATATAAGAATGCTGTATTGTAATTGTTAATGCAATACCCTTGTCCTTCACCAAGTTGGGACTGCCATTGGTGTCAAGAAAAAAAAAAGAAAGAGAGAGACAGAGAGAGAGAAAGAGAGGATAGAACCTTTTTCTCTCCTTTTGCTGTTGTTTTGCTTCATCTTTCTTTCACTAATGACAATTTCTTTTCTCTGTTGCTCAGAATCAAACCCCTTAAAGGACAGTCCTTTTGAGGATACTTAGAATAATTCATGCTAAATTTTTCCTGGTAAAATGTGTACTTTTTAATTATACATTTTGTGGGTAAATACAAAGTAATTTGCCCTGATATTTGAGTTTTAGGAATAGCAAGAGTAAAGGCGAAAGTATGTGACAGGGTGTGTTTTATTAATAATCCTCCCTATATTTCTATTTTACAGGAACATAAGACCATAAATATTTTTGTTAAATTAATATATTAATCACTATATAATTAACCAAATATGTATGATATTTTAATAAATCATCAGTGAACATACAGTGTAAAATATTAGCAAACATTTACATCTTAATATTCTTGATTGAAATTTTTAAATTCATTCTTGTATCTGAATAATGTAAATATATATTAATTAGTCTTAGAGCAATCCTATTGGTTTTCTTTTATACAGAAGTAAGCATATAGCAATATTGTTCAAATAAATGTCATTAAGAATAAGTCTTATTTTTCCCACATAAATTTTCTCATTCATAATGCCTCTATGTGGTACATAAAAATATAGAACAGTATCTAAAATAAATAATCAATAATTAAGTATTAACCTGATTATGCTTTTTTTTTTAATAGACAGGGTCTCGCTATGCAGCTCAGGCTGGCCTTGAGTTCACTTTGTAGCCCAGGCTGGTCTCGAACTTGCAATGATCCTCCTGCCTCAGCCTCCCAAGTGCTGGGATTACAGGAGTGCGCCACCAGGCCCGGCTTATGCTCTTCTTTACATGTAATAACATTGGGAACATCAGCTTAGTGGATCAGTTGGCAATAAATAAGACTATTTCAGTATTCCAATGGGAAACCACTTATCTTGTGAAGCATTTATTGCCAATTTTTTTGGCAGGGGTTTTTCCCATCTTAATACCAATAATATCTAAAATTTCTTCTTTATTTAATATAAAGGATTGTCCACACAAAAATCATTGCCACAAAATGAGACTAGACTGGAATGAGAAAATCCTTGCCTTTGACAGTGAGAAAATTGTCATGATGAAACAGGAGAGAGGAGCTGAGAAGTAGAATGCACAGATCAGTTTTTGGAAAAAATACAAATAAAGTTGAAGATTTCAGCTTCCTTAGAGCAATGACCTTGAAAGAGTTCTATGGAACCCAAAGGACAGTCATCCCTTATTTTGAAGACTCCTGACCTAACCTATATCTTTCAAATCAAATTGGTAGCCAATTTACAATGATTATACAGGTATTATACTTCCAGAAACAGCATTTTTCCAAGTCACTTTAACATTCAATTAACCTCCAATGTCTCACCAATGCACAAGAGCTTACCACATAAACCCATGAGTCAATCTAATTGTGACCTTTGGCCTCCCACTTTGATCTCATTCATAGGGCTCTAAAATAAGTAGTGTGCACTTGAGTTACATTGGCCTTCTTCCTATTTAATGTGTTTTGTTTTGTTTTCTCACTTGTACATAACACCCTGGTTGCATGACTTCCTTAACCTGGAATATCTCATTTGCTATCATCACCTTCTCCAAATGTGATAATCTTCTTAGATCCCAACCCCCAGGAAATTTCTCCTCCCATTGAAAACCAAACTAATATCTCAATTCTTTTAGACTTATATACTTAGAGTGGCTAGGTATATCTAGACTATTTTCTTTGAGAGGTAAAAACTTAATGAAAATCAATTAAAGATGTTTCTTCTCACCATTTGTTGTTAGCATTTTAAGACTAGAAAAATAAATAAAACATACAGACTGGGACGTTAAGAAGTGTTTTTATACAATGGACTAGTGCTACACCATAAAGTAGGATAAGCTTGAACCATTTTTAACTAAACTGATGCACATTGAGACCAGATAAACTGGGCACACATGTGTAAATACTATATTATTTCTCTGGTATGAGAAACTAGAAGTATATATAATATACATATAATAGATATTGTGAAATAGGAAGGATACGTTCAAATGGGAAGAATAAAGGATGAAAAAGAAAAGAAAAATATGTTGAAAAAGAAAAAAATACTGGAAACAAAGCTTTTGTAAATGAGGAGGATGAAGGGAGGTTGAAAGGAGGGTAGGGGAATGAGGAAAAAGAATCAAACTGTGTCATATACAGGTACAAATTTCCTATGATGAATGTGATCATTATGTATAACTAAAATGTACCAATAAACTTAACTAATTAAAAAAAATAGAATTTTTCACAAGTACCATGATCAAAATCCAAAATAATCAAAAATTTCCAGAATTAGCAAATGATTATAGCTAGGTTGTAGGACATAAAGTTAACAGACAAGTCGATCACTTTGCTACATGACCACAGTAAGTGTAATTTGAAATTAAAGTCATAGTACTATTTATATTAGTATATCCCAAAAAAAATACTTAGATGCAAACCCAAGAAAATATAAAATACAAAAACCTGAAGAAAGAAATCAACAAACCAAAAAATTGGAAAAGTGCTCAGTGTTCATGGATAGCAAGATTCAACAGTTCAAAGATGTTGGTTCTTCTCAGTATTATTCATAAATCTAGTGCAATCACAATGAAAACTGTAGACATTGACAAAGTATTCTAACACTTGGCAAGCAAATGACCCAAAATAGCCAACACAATATGGAAAGACGACAAAGTTGGAGAACTGATTTCAATATGCAATAAAGCAAGGCAAAAACATTTTCAAGACAAGTTCCTCAAAACGCTGTACTTACATACTTTTAAAAGGTGAAAGTCATACAATGCAGCAAAGATAATCTTTTCAAATAAAGGGTAGTGGAACAACTTGACAACCACATGTAAGAGAATGACTACCCACAGATGCTATACTCTTAACAAAAGTATCTCAAAGTATCTCATTTTGCTATCTCAAAATGAGTCATAAACCTAAATGTAAAAAGAAAAATATAGAAGTCCTGGAATGTAGCACAGGGGAAAATCTATAAAATCCTGGGTGTGTTGATATCTTTTTAGGTAAAGCAGCAAAGGCACAAGTCAAGAAAAATTAAAACTGAACATCATTAGAATTTAAAGCTTTGTTCTGCAAGAGACATTATCAAAAGAATGAGAGACAAGCTAAAGACTGGAATATCTGATGGATTCCTACCTAGATTGTATAATACATAAAGATCTCTTAAAATTCAATAATATGAAAACACAATTTGATTAATAAGTAGTCCAAACACCTTAGGAGACATCTCATCAAGGAAATATGTTGATGGTAAATAAGGATATGAAAAGATGCTCCACATCATATGTCATTAGAGAATGGCAGTTGAAAGCAACAGTGTGATATCTTTATACTCTTATTACAATAGCCAAAATCCAAAATTCTAACAGCACCAAATGCTGGCAAGGATACACAGCAGTAGGGTACTGTTGCTCATTGCTGGTGAAAATGCAAAATGACCCAATTACTTTGCAAGACATGTTGACAGCTTCTTACAAAACTAAACATATTCCTACCATACAAGGCAGCAATTGCACTCCTTGACGTTTCACTGAAAGAGTTTACTGTACATAAATAAAAACAAAATTTCTTCACAGCTGTTTATCACAGCTTTATTCATATAATTGCTAAAACTTAACACAACTAAGGAGTCTTTAGTTCTGAATGGATAAACAAACTACAGTATATTCAGACAATGGAATATTATCCAGAACTTAAATGAGTTATTAAGAGATGAAGGAAGAAGCTTAATTACTTATTAGTAAGTAAAAGGACCAATTTTAACAGTCTGTGTACTGTATGATTCCAATTATGCAGCATTCTCAAAAAGGTAAATATATGGACACAAACAACACAAAAATAAAATAACAAAGAAAGCAGTAGTTACAGAGGTTGAGGCAGATGAAAAGGAATAAATATATGAAGCACAGAGGAATCTGCATGAAACTACTCTGTATGTCACTGTAATAATGGGTACATGTCAATATACATGTGCCCAAACTGATAGAATATGCACCCAAAGTGAGCCTTAATGTAAACTCTGTACTTGGAGTAATTATGATTTATTAATGTGAGTTCAGCAACTTATCATTCTAGTGGGGTATGTTCACCATGAGAAAATGATACAAGTTTGAGGGCAAGTTACATACAGAAAATTTCTATATCTTCCTCTTAATTTACTGGAAACCTAAAATTGTTCTAAAATAAGTCTTTAAAAATCAGTTGCATTGCCCAAGCAACATGCTCCTTTATTTTTTCTTTTTCTCCAATATTTATTAATTTTACATTTCCAACCTGACAGCAAGTTCTTAAGAAAAGTGCTACATTTTTCCTTCTCACACTAAGGTAGTTGCTCAAAATAGCATAAAAACTATTGACTGATTCAACCATCACATGTGAAGTAGCCTTTTTTCTGAATTGTTTGTGTCATCTATATGTCTCCTATAAAAAGAAAACTTCTTGCAAAAGTTTGAGCAGCAGGAACCAATTAAATTTTCCCCAGAAACTGTGACAATAAACTAATTCTGTACTTACTTACTACAAGGTATTAGCAAATGAGCACAAATCTTTTTCTAAAGGGGTAAGGTTCTATATCTTTGGTCATTACTCTATGATAATGGAATCACCTACGTATAAATAAATTAGAACTGTAAGATGATACCAGAAAGAAATTCACTAAGTGTATTCATGGGTTGTGGTACCACCCTAAAAAAAAAATCAATGTTTACTGTTACACTAATACCTTGAATCACTATTTCTGTGATGAAACACAGGCTTTATTGTTTCCTACTTACAGTTACATAACAGACTGAAAAATGGAAAAACAGAGATTGAATTTAAAACACTGAAATCTAATTAAAACCTTACCTAATATTATTAATTTTTGTTTTGTTTTATTTGCCACAGCATACACACTAATGCCCTCATCTCAGTGGAATAGGTTAAGAAAAGGCTACATGCATTTATAGAGTCCTCCTCTACAGGGAATAAATAAAGTTATGGCACTCACCTCTAATTAATAAAGAATCCTTCCCCCATCCTAGAGGTCTGAAATTATTTATTACTAGTTTAAACTCTACAGTTACTAATTGCTAATTTGAAAATGACCTTTTTTATGATGTTGATATTTAAGTATTTAGAGTATATATGTTTTTCTCTCCAACAAAATTAGACAGAATACATAAATTACAAATGTTTCTCTTACCTGAGGTCACCTCAGTGATAACCACACATTCGTGTTAAATCAATATTTCTCAAGGAATCTCAAGTAGGCTATGGCACAATACCAGCATTGTAAGAGGATACATTCATTGCTTTAATTTATAAAAATCAATTTAGAACTTCTTTCAAAGAAGTTTCAATGAAACTACTTAAATGTTTTAATGCTGTGTATAAACTCCTCACAAAGGGCACAATTAACAATAGGTTTCTGGAAAAAATTTAGATCCTAAGTACAACTTTGTTGCTGAAATTAGACCTGGATGTGACTTTAGTCCTCATAGAAGGTGCAAGAAAGAGATGAAGGTCTGAACAAGATTGAGGTACCCAGAGGATTCACTCCTCCCCACTTCAGTTGAGCACACTCTTTTATCAAGCAGATTCCTGAGGACATTGGGCACCAGTAGCATCAGAAAAGCTCAGAGAGGATATGGTGTGTTGCACCTGCACAAAGTTAGTCAGAGCCTCCTCAGAGCTGGCTGATATAGCATTAGTCAAAGCAGGACATGAGCTAAGAATGCTTAATATGTAACCAATGAAATGTGCAATATTCAACAATTCAGCTATGACTGGATCTGTATTTTTATACCTGTTTAGATGTCTGTCTCAGCTAAGTAAAATTTAGATTCTTAAGAAGCATAAAGCAAGGCTTATTCAACTTTTATCTCCAATGTTGGACAATGTCCAGCATAAACACATAAATACTCAGGATGTCAAAAAGCCATTCAGCCTATTTCATATTTGCTTGTGACCCTCAGGGCTTAGACCAAAACAGTGATAAGAGCTACACCATCCTAATGCACAGTGCCAGGCATCCCATGCCATCCACACCAAGGAAATTTGACTACATTCCTCATCCAGCTTCCTGAAGGAAAAAAATCAATTCCTTGGAGTACACTATCAGAGGGATGTGAAAAAGTGATAGAGGTGTTTTCACTTCAACTCAAGATGAGAGAGAGAGAGAGATTTTCAGATGCTGTCTTAAGTATGTGTTCTTTGTAATTCAAGAAGAGTTAAAAATTGGAAAGTGATGCAAGATTGATAATTATAAAATGGTGCACTGCCAATGTCACTCACTTGGCCAAAGAAGAGAGAATTAGATGGTTACACGAGAAACAAACTGAACTTGTACAAATGGCAGCACAAGGATATTTAAGAAAAGTTTTTCAAAGAGCTAAATAAAATCTTGGAAGGGCTTATGTAGGAGAAACAAAAAGTTTTTCTCTAAAGTCTAATCCCTCTCATGATATTACAGGTATGGAAATACTCCCCATCTTGAACAATTTTCCAGTTATATGAACATCAGATGGATGCCTTACAATTTAACTCCATCTTGACATTCTCTAACTGCAGTCAACATCAGATTCTACAAATTAAAGAACTCAGTCCCAGAAGACTGTTTCCATTTCAAATGCCTATTTCAAGTTCAGGTCCCCAATACCTCTGAACATCCATCAATAATTTAGAGGTTCCTGTAGCTCCCTGCTCACGTTCTACATTTTTTTTAGAATGGCTTACAGAACTCACAGAAGCACAATACTTACTATATTGTTGGTTTACTACGAAGTTACACTTTAGGAGCTTCAGGTGAAAGGGATGCATATGGCAGGGTATGGGAGAAAAGAACCTCTCTATACTCTCAGCAGCTCAACATGTTCAACAAACCCAAACACTATTAACCCTTTCCTTTTTTGTTTTTATGGAGGCCTCACTACATGAGCATGATTGGTTAAATCATTGGCATTAGTAACTAACTTAATCTCCAACACTTTCCCCCTCCCTGAGTTCAGGGGATGACACTGAAGAGTCCAATTCTCTAATTATATGATTGCTTCCTCTGGCAACCAGGCTTTATCCTGAGGCTATTCAAAAACCCTCAGACACCAATGATCTCTTTGGAAATTCCCAGTGCTTTAAGAACTCTGTGTAGAAAATTGGATCAGAGACCGAGTGTGTGCTTTTTCTTATTTCAAAAAACCACAAAGAAGAGGGTCCATGTGACTGAGGTAGGCTGAGGTACGATTCAGAAACAGCAAACAAGAGGGGAGATATAAGTCACATTTTTGGAGACATTCATTTGAAACTGCTCATCAAAAACATCTCTAAAAATGAACAAAGCCAAAGAAATCTGGACACTCTCAATGCTGAATTCAACTGAGTTTTCTAAGAATATCCCCTTCTCTTGCTCCTCTTTATCCCTAGACTCAACCTTACATTAAGAACCATAGTAAAAAAAAGTGTTGTAGGTCCAGGCTTAAAGCTGTAGTAAATTGAGGCAAGAGTTCAGAGTTTTTAGCACCCTAAATCGAATACCTTAATTACCAGAAAGATGTTGCTCTTTATTTGGAAGATAATCAGTGGCCTTTTTTAAGTGACACTTCTGATGTTTCCCATGTGAGAAGGAAATATTTATTCTACAGATGGAGTTTAAGTGGGAAAAAACATTTTGTGATATCGCTATGTTAAATCTAAGTCATTCAACTTACTTATTATAACTCTTCACTAATTTATTGATGATCATACACACTAATAAAATTATTATATACCATTTAATAATGTAGACATCATTGAAACCAGGTTGTAATAAAACTTAGTTAAAAATCCCTACAAAATTGACCCAATTACAAGCATTATAGACAAGACATAACACTTTCATACATCCCAAAGAAAATGAATTCAGTTCATTCATTAAGAGAGGATATAATTCAAATTGTAAAATATAGGAAACATAGGTATATTATATAATTATTCTTTATTTTCTTCCAATACCCTTTGACATCTGAAGTTATATTATGAACTGAAATAAAATGTATTATGGAATCTAATTCACTTTATGTTTTCATCAAGAAAAGATACCTAGATTGAGATAAAATTAGAGGGACAAAAAATAAAACTGGAAATATTGAATGGTTGTAATTCAAGACACAATAAAGAAGAGGAAGATAAATTTGGAAAAAAATTTCTATGAAAATCTTTTCATTGTATTTTATCCCACACTTTTCTTCCTATCTTTACTAAAACATATTTATTCATATTGCTATATTCTCTGGAAGTCATTTCATTTCTTACCCCGTAAGGTCATTTTGTCATTTTATCTCTGCTCTGTGTAATTAGTATTCATTTTACAGTATTTATCATGTAACAAGAAAAAGTTATTTATTTGCCCATATTTCTTGTTTTTCCTAGAACTTTACCTACTGTTCTTATCCCTTTCTAAGAAAGAAAGATTGCTTTTGGTTAGTTCTTGATAGTTAATCAGATAGATCCTGATTATCCTTTATGCAGAATTTATCTAGTAGACTGTTTCTCTGGAAAGACTGCCAGAGATGAGGAAATAGTGATATTTCTCCAGGGCACTTCCCCAGTTAGAAATATAAAATGAGCCTTCAGAGAAGATAGCATTTACAATTAATTCATGGAAGAAAAGATAATGTGAATATATCATATAACAATATGAATAAGAGAAAGAGAAACATTTTGACAATTGCCAGGACAGAGCTGCTCTGGTCTCAGCAAAGGGAAGGTGGGGTTTTGGTGGGACTTTGAATATAAGGGATAAAGAAAAAGGCTTCTGAAAATATATATGAGACTAAGGAAGCTACAGAATAAGAAAAACAAAGAAAGAGACTATTAAGAAATGTACTTTGGGTTATGATGTTGTTAATTAAAAATTCTTTCAGAGGTGAAATTTGTGGCAGGCATAGTCTTACCCTTCTACAAAAGCCATCACATCCTTTTACTCTGGTTTTACAAAAATGCAAATTGTATTCATAGGGAGATCTTTACCTAGAAGAGTGGCTCCACCAGTCCCAAGAGATAAATCATATCTGATAATCATTCACTGTAGTCGCATTGCTCTTGGCCAGTGATTGCTTTAAACTTAAATCTATGTCCAAACTCTGGGTAATAGATGCAATAAGAAATCTGAAAGAGAAACAAGAGGCTTTATTATTGAATAAAAATGCAAAATTGTCAAAAACAAAAGGTCCATTCATCATTTCTTCAGTGAAGCAAAATTGGTAGCAGATGAAGCTGCTATCTGAATCCTTGACTATAAAAAGCCAAAAAAATTTCAAAGTCATGATCCTAACATTATTATACCATATTTTAATGCTTGTGACTATCATGCCAGTGTTTTCTAAAGTATGATGAAAATAAACTCCTATTTGATTCCACCACTGAATTTGGGTTTTTTGTTACATGTAACTGAATGCATTTGTCTTGGTTACCTTTTTCTC
>RJWT010002352.1:0-41340 GCA_004365215.1 Cuniculus paca | reverse complement strand
TAGCTCCTACAAGCGCTACTTCCTGGGAGGAGATGTACTTTTAATAAGAGGCACTTTCTCAGGGGCTACTCAGCAAATGTCAAGCCTTTTAAACTGCTGCTACAAAAATCTGACACTGGCAACATTAACCTTTAGAGGCCATATTAGCATTTACTTGAAGGCTGTGTTTTGCAGTGAGTAACAGGCTACCTCGAAAGTCTAATTACTTAGACTCTAATAACACAGGTTTAATAAAAATGTAAAATGGATTGATAAATTATCAGAAACCATAAGCTCCCAGTTTAATACACTATAGCAAAGAACATATTCTCTAGTTAATTTTCTGCTCCCCAATGATCTGTGTTCACTTAATCATCCCTGCATTCCAGTCAAATCCATTACAGCATGAGCTCTTACAGCTTCCAGACAGGAATATCTTTTATTTGTCCAAATCTCCTGCTACCCTCATGGATTCAGGTTTCATTGTATTAGCACGTGAAACCTTACTTTAAAAATGACATGTCCATTGAGTGATTTGTCCTATTTGAAAAAATGAAAACATAGGAAGCTTTGAATCAGAAGCATTTTAGTCAAACTTAATCTGTGTCTTCTAAGTCATTATCCATCCTTATCACTTAGTTAAGTGCTTTGCAGCTTATAAAAGAGAGACAGGATACCAGATTTTATGTAGCCCCATGGCACAATCATGTTGTAAAACATTTAATAACGTTGTAAAATAGAATATGGTTAAGTGTCAGAATGTGACATATGGCCAGCAAGTGTTTCTGAGGGTCTGCTGAAGGAGACAGACATCAGCAGAGGTCTAAGGGAAGTCAGCCCAAGGCAGAGCTGCGCTAGACAGGTAGGGGACAGCTTTGGAGATCTCGGAGGAGCCATGGTGACTTAGACTCAATCAGGAAAGGAAGAAGAATAAACATACAGAGAAAAGCAAAGAACGGAAAATGTGAAGACATTAGAGACAAAAGCTCATAGTCACTTATTTCTTTTAACTTGGTATAAAATTATAAGATAAGTTACTGTCACTTGTGTTGCAATTCACTATCATTTTTTATTTATTTGCTGCTTAAGGAACTTTAGATAAACTGTGAAAATTGCAGGCAATAAAATGTAAAACTATAATTAAAAGGTAGAGTCTATAATTTCATACGATGAAAGGAATAAAAGGAAATTTAAAACCAAGATGAAAATTCAAACTGAACAGTAGACATTTTAAGATTTTCATAAACTATATTTGAGTTATAGAACTAGGTCTGAGCCTCCTGGCAATTAAAGAAAAGACAGGCATAGGTATATTTTAGCCATTGTATTTATTTTACTGTAGAATTCTTATCTTGGGCATGCGTAACTCTTAATAGTTTGCTAACAACTTCGATGAACATTCCATAATTTTATCCAAAATGTTTCTGTGTGAAGGTTTGTCTTGTTTTGTTTTGTTTGAGGAAAGTACCCACAATATCATCAGGTTCTTAAAGAAGTTTTTAACCTAAAATGTTAAGAACTACTTAAAAGACGGCATTTAGTTTACACACCACTGTCATGTATTTATATCATCTAAGGCCAAGAAAGATTAAGTCCAAGGTCAAAATTAAGAGTGTCAGAGCCAGATTTGGACAATTAACATTTTTTTTGACCTGCATGGTGTTTTCTAAAACCTGGAAATGCCAATGTTTAAGTCTTAAAAAATGGAAAAGTCTAGCAATATGAAGCTCTCAATCCAGCACAACAGGCTCTACTAGAGCTCAGACATGCTTACCTTTGGAGCCAAACAAGTGGCCACTGGTTTATGCCATGCCCACTACTCCCAATAAGTTGAACATCCCAATCTGAAAATCCCAAATGCTCCAAAATCTAAAACCTTTTCAGTACTGAAATCGTATCATAAGTGAAAATTTCGATACCTGACCTTATGTGATGAGTTGTAGGCAAAATGAAGATTAACTAAGAATATATAAAATTACATGTGGACTGGATACATAAGGTATGTAAGAAACAAGTGAACTTCATGTTCAGACTTGGCTCCCATCCCTAAGATATCTCATTATGTATATGCAAGTATTCCAAAATCTGAAAAAATCCACACTCACACATACTTCCAGTGCCAAGTTTTCTCATAAAGGTTCTCATCCTGTAGTTCCAAACTCTTTGCTTATTTCCTGTCTCACTGCTATAGACATTTGTATTTGAGGGTATTAATTTGTGTAGGACTGATACCTTAACCAGTTTTGCTGCAACTCAAATGGATTCTACTGTCTCGGTGGTTTTCAAACTATTTGCCTGCCAAAAATCTGCTTTTATGCATTCATTATTGTTTTTGCTCCATTTGTCTTGCAATCAAGTTAGATTAGACAAATATGTAACTAGCCTATGATGTTCTATTGCCTTTTTCACAAGCACATGTACTCATCATTATTTTACATTTTATACATACTTGTATTAATTAGGCAAATATGATACTTCTTGGGCATATACCATATACAAAGTACTTTTCTAGTTTTGCAATTAATATACACATGTGAGTATGTATTTCTTCCAGGAAAAGTTTTACAATAAAAAAATTTAAATGATGAAATTAAATATATGAATGTTCATAATGTTTTATAAGAAGTGTCATGAAGTTTTTGACCTAAAATGTCAAGAACTACTGAAAAGATGGTATCCACTGAAATTTCTCAACAAAATTTAATCAGCAAGCTCCCCAACCTAAAGTTCATTAAATTATTTGTGCGTTTTTGTAAGTCTTCTGTGTATAAGAAAGATAATTTTGGTAGAACAATGTTTATTTCCACTTAATTGTAGTTCAACCAATACTAGTTAACATATTTCACTCTTCTTCCCAATAGTGATATTATTCTGGTGTGTTGTTTCTCTCACCTGGAATCCATACTTTTCATGGAACTCTTGATTTTCTATCACAAATTTATCTCTCCTTGAGGCACACCATCAACACACATCCTTGGTTCAAAAATTCAGGGGGTGTCTTTGATTTTTTTCTCTCTCATTTCCTCAATATCTAACTTAATACTTTGATAACTGTTGGCTTTATTTTCAAATATATCAGAAATTCATTCACTTGTCTCCATCTGCCTTGCTCTTATTCTGGTCTAAACTACTCTTATCTCTCCTAGACCACTACAATAACTTCCCCATTAGTTGTCAAATTTCCAGTCATGCAATTTTACAGTTCATTCTCCACAGAGGAGCCAAAGTGATTTTTTAAGTGCAAACAGACACTGTCACTCCATTGTTTAAAACCCTCTTGTGGATGCTTCTTCCATTCCAAATAAAACCTCAACTCTTGATTGGGTTTTCATGGGTTTTATAGTGTAGTCCTACTTGTGCCTCTAACTTCATTTTCTCCACTCTCCACTCTGCTCACTAAATAGCAGTCTCACTGGCTTCTTGCTAAAATGGTAAGAAAACCAAGTATATTCCTGTTTTAGGGCCTCTGCATATCAGTTCCCTGAGCCAGCAACAGTCTTCCCTTAATTTTTCATTCCCTGCTCTTCTCCAGATCTTCAAACAAGTTTCATGTCCTTAGGCACTTCATGGTCATCTAATCTAAATTAATCCCCCCCATCATCTCATTTTATGTATTGTTTACTGTCTATTTGGTCATAAGCTCCACTAAGGCAGGAGAGTGTGTCTTATTTACCTGAACACCTAGCTTAGACACTTGTTTACCTAAATGGTACCTTGTACATTGGTGGCCAAAAATACTGTTGAAAGAGCAAGTGAAAGACTAAATGAATGAAAATGTGTAACATTCTTGGAAACTAAATGCACTGACTCATGATATGCAGTTTGCTTTTTTGACACCCAAAACTATGGTATACATGCAAACATGCTCACACGAAGTAGGTTGGTTGAGTTTGAGGAATGATTTGTTGTGCTTAAGTGTATAATTGTGAGAAATACTCAGTGGCTTATTTGATTTTGGTTCAGAGGGTTTTGACTATGACTTTTTCATACAAAGCCATGTTCTTACCTAGATCATTTTAACAGAAAATAAGGGATGGAGGTGTAGCTCAGTGGTAGATCACTTGCCCAACATGCAGGAGGTACTGGGTTTGATCCCCAGCACCACAGAGGAAAAAGGAAAAAAAAAATATATATATATATGACAGAAAAGAAATTTACTTTCTCGCTTCAAGGAAAAAGAGATTCAGAATGACTACTAATAGGAAAACTTAAACTGCTTGGAAGTCTTTAAATAAACTTTCAATATAGATAGGCAGTGATCAATTTTAATCATGTAAATTCATAATATTTGATCAAAGGAATAATATAATGCCTTAGCGATATGCAGGAAATCTGAAATGCATGCTAATGCTTAAACTGCATATGTTTGATATGGCAGAAAAATGTATTTTTTAAAGATAAGGCTCTAGAGATCTGAGTAATTTAACTATGAGAAATAATAAATAAAATATTTCTCTTTGGAGGAGACAGTCAATTGTTATTGAAAATGGCAGAGTGACTTATTTTAACAAATATCAAAGTTAAGTTCATGAGCCAGGCACAAAAATATATATCAAGTCATATAGGAAAATGAAATGCTCCCTGCTGCAAAAGTAGGGAAGGCTCTGAAGATTCCCACAGAGACAAATAAGAAAATCCAAAAAGATTACCAAAAAGAAATCATTGTAAGACACATGTACTGTTTTGTCCTTAAAGAAAAATGCTTTCTTGCTTCATAAACCTTGTCTGAGCCTGTCTCTAATCTACACGGAATTACAACTTCTACCAAATGCAGAACAGAATAAAGCAACTTTCAGAGATCTGGGAGTTATGAATAAGAAATCTCCAGATTTTTCTTGAATGCCAATGAATGCTAAATTCATAAAAGTTACTAATAATAGCACTAGCATTTGTGTAATATTTTATACTTATGGACACGTTCAAATACATTATCACATTTGGTTTTCAAAGTAACCCTTGGGAAAATCAGAATGTATTCTGCATTATTTTACTGATAGAGGTTAGGACAGGCTCAAAGTCACTTAGTACTGAGTTAAAAAAAAGTAAAATCCTTTCCCTGCTGCTCAACACCGCTTTATTTGGAAACAAAGTCCCTCATTCTAACACAGTACATTGTTTTTCCTTCAAATGTCCTGAAAGACTTAACACATTGACTCAAATTTCCACTAAGATGCAAATGAGAGATTAAAGATCCTGTTCTGGGGGAGATTTTGAGAAAGAGTGAGGGAGTCTTCAGGAGTTCTCATACAACACCTGGAAAAATGGATGCTCTTCCCAGGAGATTGCTGGAAGGAAGGGGGAGTGCTTGAAAAGCAACTTCACATTATTAATACAGTAGATCCACCAAGGCCACCTGACCTCAATATGCAAGTGAACATAATATAAAAGAAAGCATATTATGTTCTTGAAATTTCTAATCTGTGTTGATATTTTGAAACAATGAACTAAGCCATAGTTCAAATTTGCTAAGTGATGTATAAAATAAGATTATGAAAAGTGAGTAGGAGTTCATGAGCTAAAGGGGGAGGATAGGAGTTATATATTCCTGTCAGAAGAAGTGGCATATTGCAAGCGTCAATGGAAAGAGATGCCGTGGCCTGTAGCGTTACTGTGTGCCAGAATAACCCAGGTAGATATGTTTCTGTTTTGTTTCAACAGGATTATAGGAGTTAGAAACATGAGATATTTATATTTTCCCTCCCTCAGACTCCCTTCTGACCCAGGTAGGCATTAGGATGAATGGAGGACTGGCTTTTGTCCTGCAGAGTTAAGAAAATTTTATCGTGTAAGGGAAGATAGATCAAAGAGTGGTGGTGACTCTAAGGTCAGAAACTGGACCTGAAGAAAGCTAAAAGATCTGGAAGGGTTAATGATAAGGCATTCTGGAAATAGTAAACCTGCCCTTCACTTCCTCTTGGCATATCAGAGAGGTATAGAAGCTCAAAGAAAAGAGTCCAACCCCTCAGTTTCCACAAGGGTCTCAGTGCATAAATGTGTTACCCAGATAGCAAAAGCAAAATTTTGCCTATTTTAGATTTTCACCTGGGACTCTTGTTAAATAAAAATTATAGGAAGTCATTGTTTGGGACCAAACTTATGAATTATGTCCCAATAGATTGAAACAGATCAAAAAGCAAAATGGAAACATTCATGCTATACTTCAACCTCACCAAACCAAAACTAAGTTATCTGACCTGAGACATCAGGAGTGATAACAGCCAAATTTCTCAAACAAACCAGTATCAGTTGGCATGATAATAAAATTTTCTCTATGTTAATCCTTACAAAACATAGTAACCTGGTATTACCTAGTCGGTTATTTTTCTATTGTTATTTTTCCTTGTTCTGGCCATACAAGGAAAGTAATTTTGAAAT
The DNA here is from genome assembly GCA_004365215.1 of Cuniculus paca. Taxonomy (NCBI): domain Eukaryota; kingdom Metazoa; phylum Chordata; class Mammalia; order Rodentia; family Cuniculidae; genus Cuniculus; species Cuniculus paca. The sequence continues at coordinate 34,986 of RJWT010002352.1, read as the reverse complement.
CTTGTTCTTTGTTTCCACTTTCTTCTGGCCTTTTCTGTCTACAAATCTAACCTACTTTGCTCATTTCATTTAAAAACTTATTCTGTTTCATGGAATAAAGTATTTATTAGTAACTTTTCTATCACAGAGACAAAAATACCTGACAACTGCAATTTAAAAGAATGAGAGCTATATTTTGGCTCAGTTTCAGAGGTTCAGTCCACAATTAACTGGTTCTAGGGCAGAAATAACATAGTGGAAGGAAGCTCTCAAACCATAGCAGGCAGGAAGTAGGAAGAGAAGGAAAGCTCCAGAGTGACAGATGTACTCTCCAAAACCAGGTTCTCAATTGATTAACCCACTCATGAGTATATCACCCCATAATCCAATCATCTTCTGAAAACCCCATGTTTTGGTTACTTTTCTTTTTTATTGTTGAGATAAAATACCTGACACCCAACATGAAGGAAGGAAAGTTTTTTGGTTTTTTTTTACAGTTTTGAAGATTTCAGTCCATATTTAGCTGGTTCCAAGGCAGGGTAGCGTGGCTAAGGGCAGCCTGGCTGCAAACAGCGAGAGCAAACGGCAAAAGAGGAAAAAGCACACCTCCTTCTTCACCTTACATTGTATGTCGGTTCCACCCCTGGGTGGGTATAGCACTCACACTGCCAATCCCAGTGCTAGACAACAAATCAATCACAAATGCTAGATTTAGCTTCTTCCATGGCTGTAGGAGGCTTGGGGGTCACCTAGACACAAACTATTAACACCCTACCTTTGAACACAAGAGACTTTCAGGGGACATTTAAAATTAAACAATAACAGTTGCTGATTCTAAAATTGCAAATAAAACCAATTAATTTCTCCAGACTGTTGTAATTTTTGTCTTATATATTCCTTAACAAAAAGGACAGGTTAACAAGTTAAAAATAAACAGTTTATTAGTGCATGTGATATGTGCCACATGGGAGAAACCTTGAAAAGTAATGTATCTCTGTGGCTTAGAACTCTGGCTTACAGAGGAACAACAGTTTTGTAGAGAATGACAGAACAAAGGAAAGTGATGTAGATTTCCAGAGTAAGAAGACTAGGAAGGTAAATCTGTGAGAGGAAGTGAATGGAGTAAGGTTTGTTTGCAAATTCCTCTGTGCCATTGGAGGGCTGAGAAGTCTAGAATTGCTGCTAGTAAAGGAGAATTTGTATCTTGCCTTTATGCAGAAAAACAGAGGGTAGAAAAAGGTTTTCCTGTATTCATTTTTCTTAATTGCTGTTAGATCATACTAATTTCTATGTAAAAGAGGCATATTTGAGGGTGGCATGTTTTGTTTCTTTCCTTAGCAAAGCCTTGTTTCAATTAAAATTCAAACTTGGACAATAAGTTATGACCTGTGTGAGCCACAGATAAGACCTCATGAATCTGATGGGGTCAGCAGGAGATATATGCCTTGATTTTATTGTAAGCGTGAATTTCTGTAAATGCTAGGGAAATATCAATTGCTTATCTTAGACTCAAAGTTCTTAAGAGTCTGTGACCTGAGTCAGGACTTTAGTATGTGACTGGCTCATACTTACTCTTATCTTCAAAATTTGTGAAGTTTCTGAAGGCTTTACAGTTGTCATTTCCTGTACATCATATGTTTAGAATTAGAAATATTCATTCTCATAATGATATGATGAGTGTTACATTTTACAATTGCCATACTGACAAGTAACAAAGACCCACATAAAGGTAGGCCATAGAAAGGTAAAACCCAATAGGGTTGAGATATGCTACCCTAAAATATGGCACCTTGGTATTTAAGAAAACAGCCGAAGCAGGAAAATTGCCTTCCTCTTGCCTTTCTCCACTGGAGCAGGTCATAAAACCCTCTCTTTATTTTTTTATTTTTTTATTTTAAAGAGAATAGAACAAAACAAAACAAAACAAAACAAAGCAAAACAAAACAGAATAGAGTCAAACACAACATAGCATTTCAGAACAGAACACTGCAAGCAATACAGGTTTTCAAAACATAACAACGGGAGATTAACAATGGTTACCCTAGTGTCTCCTGCTTTCTTGTTGTCCAACTTAAAGGCCTGTAATGCTCTTTTGTTTTATCTGGTTTTATATTACTTCATTTTGTTTGAGTTTATTGTCTGTAAAAGTATGAACAACCATTCTGAAGAAAGCAAGAGACATAAAACCCTCTTTTAAGGGCTCTCCAATACCTTCTTGAAAGAAACATTTTTATCTCTGAAGACACAGAAGCACTTTACAGAAGAATCTAAGCAGACAAGTCTCCTAGTTTGTTTCCATTAGATACATGCTTTTGTCCTCAAATCATGTTTTCCCATAACTATACATTCTTCATCAAACCTAATCAAAAAAACAATACACAAGTTGCATGTTTCTTGGAGTCTTTATTTCCTTATGAGGTTTCCTGTGTCACATAAAACTTACATTAGATTAATTTGCATGTCCTTCTCTTGTAATCTGTGTTTTGTTATAGGATCCTTAGACATAGGAATGAATAAGGAAAATAATTTTTTCCTCCCCGACAAACTTTTAGCACAGAGATGTAAAAATAAGAGATAGCATTCACACATACAACACAAACTCTTTTTCAAGTAATGTCCTAAATGATTTAGCTAGATTAAGTCACATGATCTGCATAACAACCCCACAGGTAGATATTATTTATTTATTTGCAGTCCTGGGGATGAAACTCAGGGATACTCAATCACTGAGCTACATCCCCAGCCCTTTAAAAAGTTGTGTTTTTTTTTAAATTTGAGTGCTGGGATTACAGGCATGTGCCTATATATATATATATATATATATATTCCAAAATATGGTTATTTTCAAGAAAAGAATGGTAAATGAAAACATACAAAAATCAAGTATGCCATATTTTCCATCATGAGAGATGACACTGAGCATGGAATAAGGTCAAGGCAATTAGTAGACTCAAATCAAATGCTATCATAGAAAGAAATAAATGCTACTATTTGTTTTAAAGTTAAAACTAGACCCAGAACAACCTTTTAACAGATGGAGAATTGCTAAAGTGACTATGTGGATTTTTGCCTCCTTTTTGGGAAGTTTAGTTGCTTATTGTACATTAAGCTTTGCTTAGCGTTATCCCTCTGGGGTCTTCATTGAACAAGCAGTACTTATTTCCAGTTGACTGGCTTCCAGCATTATTTTGGGGTGGCAGCACCATCCTCAATCCAGCCATGATTTCCAAGGCATCTCTGAGCCACCCATTGACTGTAACCCAAACAGACTATAGCTGGAAATTTTAGGTACTACTGTTCAACAGAATCTACTTTCTGATTTATTTTACAGCATCATCCGTCACAAAAGCATTCAGTAAATTAATCTGGCTTGACCACTGGAAGAGTCTAGCATTATTATATTTTCTTGCCAAGGGCACCAGGGGAATTTGTTCATCTGCCATTCATATTATTCTGAATGTGCATTGCCAGAAAGTGGTTCACCTTAGGCAAAATTGTGAAGTAGCCAGAGTTTGTTGTAAGGGTCCTTTTCTGTCACACATACGCCACTATCTTTTTCAGAATGGCTGTACTGTATTCAGTGCCAGAAATACTCAGATACTCATTGAACTTTAGGGTACTGGGAAGTGATACTTTATAATAGCCTTCAAAAGTAGTAATTGGTTATCGAGATTGAGCTGATCTTGCCCAGTGACACCCAAATTTACATTGTGTAGGCTTTCTCTTATGGGGCTTTCCGTGTGGGCTCTGCATTTGTGTATTCAACTGCCAATCTGAAAGCATCTTTTGCCTATTTGCCAGGTATCTCAAATTTAAGCTGACTGGAATTGAACTCTAAGTTTTCTCCAGAAAATTTGCTTTTCCTTAAATCTTTTCCATCTCACTTGAAAGAAACTTGATATATCCAATTAGTCCCGGGAAAAGTTTTGGAGACACTCCTTTCTCTCATCGCACATTCAACTTCACACATCAAACTCAAAATACATCTAGAATTCAGCCATTCTTGGCCATATTTCACTTCCCTCTCAGATTTTAAAGAGTTTATTTGGGCAAAACATAAATTAAGAAACTGGGCAGTTTCATACTGCAAGCAGTTCAGGCCAGAAAGAAGGCTTTTATAGGATAAACGGGGAAACAAGACAAAAGAAATACCTGATTGGCTAAAGTGGCCTAGTAGGAGATTAGATTGTTGTTTTTAATTGGTTAAATTTATAGAGTGAACAGTCCTAGTTTGAGGATAGTTGGCGCTTTCTGATTGGTAGGACCATTTACAGAGAGTTAGGCTCCATTTTCTTATATTAGAACCCAGGATTCTTGCTGCTTCAACCTACTGGATTCCAAGTTAATTATTTTAACAAGTGCTACCAACTTGATTGAACTATCATTATTTCCTGTCTGGATAATTCCAGTATCTATGTAACTACAGTAATTCTCTTGTTTCTACCCCTGTTGTTTTGATGTAGGGTCTACTAATAGATTCTGAGCAAGGATTTGAGTATAATTTATTGAAGAGGTCACCCTGGAGGCATTGAAGGGAGTAGTGTAGAAAAGAGGGTAGGAGAAAAGCCAATTACAGATTTAGTGTTAATGAGTTGGCTACTATTATGAACAGCTGGGACTTGGTCTTGGAAGGGACACTTTGGGAGACAGAACAGACTGTTTCTCTGAATTGTATTACCTAGAAGCATGACTTTTAATATAGTGAACCCAAATGATATGATATTTCCCAAATCCAAAGAGGAGTACAGCACTCTGTGTGCCTTTATGTAGAAGATTACATAGTGTAATAATTTGTCCTTTACATTGAAGAGATGTCCTGGCATGCCTCAAAATATCGAACTATAAAACACACTGATGTATCCTGAGTTTTTCTAGTGTTTATCTACTTTTTTCTCACGTGGCTGACCACAATATCTGATAATTGGCTACCTCAGGCTTGCTGGTTTAACTGACATGAGGGCATTCTCTTAGTGGACCAGCATGATAGTCTACTGAATGCTTGTTTGTTCGTTATGGCAAGAAAGTTCAACAGTGCTAACCACACCTGGACCAAGACACTGAGGTTGCACAGCTCTTTGCTCAGGTGGAGACTAAGTACTTTTGATCCTCTTTCTTTTATTCTCATTTAAAAATATTTATTACTTTTTTATGTGATTTTTTAATTTTTATTTTTTAAGCTTTATTGGTACATGTTTGCAGTACATAATGACAGTATTCATTGTGTGGAGTTGGTACATGTACAAAACATATCTTTATTCTCTGTATGTCCTTGTCCCCTTGCTCCCTTCTCCTGCAATCTCTTGATCCCTTTCCTATTGCAAAAGACATCTATTTCTTTTTCTTTTTTTTAATTTTGAAAAGAATACAACCAAAACAAAACAGAGTAGAGTCAATCACAACAAAACAATGAACATGGCACATGACTTCTAAACAGGGTAAAAAGCAATGAATAATGGCTACTGTAATGCCTCTTGTTATCTTCAGTATAACTGCCCATACCATCAGGGATAAATAAAATAAAACAAAACAAAATAGAACAAAATAAAACCAGCAAAATAAAAACAAAGCAAAACAAAAAAAGGGAAACAATGTAAGCAATACAGAACTTCAAGGTACTAGTAAAACAGCAGTGGCTACCATAATGCTTCTTGCTATCTTCAGACATCATTTTTTTTTCTTTTTTTTAGAGGCACTAGGGATACGAACTCACGACCTCCTGCTTGCCAGGCAGGTGCTTAGGCCACTGAACTAAATCCCCAGCCCTTTCTTGTTATCTTCACAATAGTTGCCTACACCTTCAGACATAATACAATCAAACAACACAGAATAGAGTAAAATCAATCAAAACAAAACAATGAAAGCAATACAGGGTTTTGAAACAAAGTAGTTAGAAATCATCAATGGCTGCAATTATATATTTTGTTATCTTTAAAATAGCTGTCCATGCCATCAAGTATAGTAAAATCAAACAAATCAAAATAAAACAAAACTAATCAGAACAATGAAGACAATATGAGTTTCCAATCATGATAATAGATTAACAGTGGTCACTTCCTTCCCTTTTTAGGTAATTCATCCTCTTTGACTTTCCTAATATGTGTTGTGCATTTTGGATCCCACTAACTCCTTTAGTTTGTTATACTAGAGAGATAACACAAAATTCACCCATGTGACTCTGAACCATTTCATCCATGAGCATGATCTCAACTTGCCTCTATCCACCTACAAGAGCCTTGAGATTATTTTCCTTTATGGCTGAGTAGGTTTCCACCACATAAAATGCCATGCCTTTCGTATCCATTCTGCAGTTGATGGGTAAGTAACCCCTACTTTTTTTTCTGGCTCCCTGTCACATAGGGCATAGTTCTCTCTCCTTTGACTTTCAGTCTATGAGTTTTCTTTATAGTTAAATGTGTTTCTTGTATAGAGCATATTGATGGATCCTTTCTCCTCATCCACTCTACATGTGTTTCTTTCTATTGGTGCATTGAGGCCATCTATATTAATAGCTTTGGTCCTCTTGCACTGCCTTGTCTCTGCCATACTATTTTTCTGCCATTGGCTCCCCATTTTTCTTCTCCATTCAATCGACTGTCTTGCTTAATGGTCCCCCTCTGCCATCATTCCTGAGACTGTGGCCCTTTTTATCTCTCTCTAGAATGTCCTTTAGTATTCTTTGTAGGGTTGGTTTGGTGGTCATGAATTTCTTGAGTTCTTCTTTGTCATGGAAATATCTTGTTTCTCCATGAATTTTGAAAGAGTTTTGCAGGGCACATCAGTTTGGGTTGGAAGTTATTTCCTTTCAGGACTTGCATTACTTCACTACAGCCTCTTCTTGACTTGATGGTTTGTGTTGAGAAGTCCGCTGTGATTCTGATGGATTTTGCTTTACATATGATCTGTTCCTTTTTTTTTTTAAACTGCTTTTAATATTCTGTTCTTGAATTGAATTTCTGGGATCTTGATTATTATGTCTGGATGTAGATTTGTTTTGGTTATGGCTAGCTGGAGTTCTATATGCCTCACTTATTTGAATGTCACTTACGTTTTCCATGCTTGGGAAGTTCTCCAAAGTTATTTCTGTAAATAGAGTCCTGATGTCATTTGTGTTGACCCCTGCTTTTTAACTCATATTTTTAATTCTAAAGTTATGTTTCTTTGACTTGTCTTGCAGCCATTGAATAGTTACTTTCTGAGTCCTTGTTATTTTTAAGAGATCTTTCCTTTCCTGATCACAAGCTACAAATCTGTTTTCAAGGTTTGAAAGTCTATCTTCAGTTTCTTCCACGTGGTTTTTTCAGCTTTCAGTGGAATTTTTAATTTCCTGGCTATCTTTGAATATGTTTCATGCATTCTAAATCTCTTATATTGTTCATTCATGGTTTCTCTCATTTTCCTATGCTCCTCTATTTTTTTATCTGTGTCTTCTTTAGAGATGCTTAGTATTTCTTTTATTATGGTTTTCATTTCTCCTTTTACCTGGGGTAGAATTTCTGTTCTAGTTTCTCTTATAGATTCATGAAGTTGTTTCTTCACTTCAGTTGACATCACTTTAGACATTTCAGGTGTATGACTCCTGAACTCCTATGTGTTTACCTCTCCTGGACTTGCATTGCTTGTGTTGGATGCCAGAGATTGCCCTTTCCCTCTTCATCTTGGCATATTCCTGATTTCTTCCACACACGCAGTAGTGTGGTCCCAGGCACCTCTGGCACTGGCCTCAACTTCTCCGAAGTAAAACTTTTCAGCTTTTCTGGCCAGTGCTGGCTACAGGCATCTGATGGTAGGCACCAGTGACTCTGCACTGAGCTGGGTACCAGCCCACAGAGTCCCCCAGGGTTTGCATGGGAGTGGAACTGGCCAGGGCCTGGGGATCTAAGCTAGTTAGGAACCTACGTGATGTTGTCTGGAATGTGCATGGGAGCGGAACTCCTATCTCTCTATTTCTTATTACCTATTTTTTATTTTGTTTTTCAATTTATATTTTGAGTTTCTCATATAAGAAAAATCATACAATATTTTAGCTTGTGTGTATGATTTATTTCACTTAATATTATGATCTCAAGGTGTGTACATTTTCCTACAAATGACTCAAATTCTATTCTTTATAATACAGTAGTACTCCATGCCTCTGCTAATGTACATACAGGCCACTTTCAAGATTTTGCTCTAATGAATTGTGCTGTTATAAACATGAGTATAAATGTATCATTATATGAATTCTTTAACTTTTGGGAGAAGATACCTAGAACAGAAATAACAGAGTTAAATTTCTAGATTTAGTTATTTGAAGAATCTCCATACTGATTTTCATGATGACTATAGTAGTATATATTCCTACCACAATCTCACCTGTATCTGCTATTGGTTGATTTCTGGATGATTGCCATCCTTTCAGGAGTAAGATGGACTCTTGGTGTTGTTTTAATTTTCATTTCTTCAATAGCCAGCAATGTTAAACATTTTTTTCATGTACTTATGGGCTACTTGTATTTCTTCTTTGAGAAGTATCATTTCAGTTGCTTAGCTTTTGATTGGATCTATTATTTTGGGGTCTAATTTTTTGAATTTCATACATATTCTAGATATTTGTTTTCTGTTCAGCGTGTAGCTGGCAAATATTTCCCATTCTATACATATTCTCCTCACTCTGTTGGTTCCTTTGCTGTACAAAAGCTTTTTAATTTTATATGATCCCATTTATTGATTCTCAGTGTTGTTTCTTGTGCAGTTAGGATTCTAGTCAGAGAGTCCTTGCCTATGCCTATGTCTTTAAGAGTTTTACCTATTTTATCTTCTAGCAGATTGTTTCTATTTTAACATTTACATCTTCAATACATTTTGATTTTATTACATGTGAGAGATATGGGTCTAGATTCAATTGTCTGTGGATAGCCAATTTTCCCTACACTATTCGATAAAGAGTCTATTTTTCTTCCAGTATATGCTTTTGCTCTTTTGTCAAAGATCAGATGGCCAAACATGTCTCGATTGTTTCTGAGTCCTCTATTTTGTTTCACCAAAATGCATGTCTGTTTTGTTTGTTGTTTTTTTGCTAATACCATGCCTTTTTTTTTTTAACCACTGTAGCTTTGTAATATAACTTGAAGCCTGGGATTGTGATATTTTCTATTTTGCTTTAGTTAACCAGAATTACTGCTCTCTTTTGTTCTATTTATTCTCTTCTGGTTCCATATGACTTTTAAAATTGTTTTCTCTAGTTCTGTGAGGAATGCTGTTGATATTTTTATTGGGATTGCATTAAATCTGTATATCCATTTTGGAAGTATGACTATTTTGAGACTTTTCCAAGAACAGGGAATATCTTTCCACTTTCTGATGTCTTCCTCAATCTACTTTTTCAGAATACTGTAGTTTTCAGAGTAGAGGTCTTTCACTTTTTTGGTTAGGTTAATTCCTAAATATTTAATTTTTCCTGATGCTATTATGAATGGAATCATTTTCCTTATTTATTCATTTATTTATTTATTTATTTATTTATTTATTTTAAGAGCAGAATATGTTTATTGAGAGAAAGAAAGTTTCCGTCTAAGGGACAGAAGGGGTCTGGAGCAGGTGGCCAGAGACTCTGTCTTTTCTAGGGACTTTTATAGAGTAAAATCATGAGGTGAGATGGGTCCAAGGTGGGGAAGAATGAGAATTCCTAAGGTGGGCATAAGGTGGGACAGAACTATGCTTAACCAATAAGATTAATTGCTCAGGTAAAATTGATTAAGTCAGGGACAAATGGGGAAGCAAGTCACATAGCCAGCGAGGATGTATAAGGAGCAGTAACTCTTCCCCTAGGGGGTCAAGATAGGTGACTCCTGGCTTCCTCAGGGTGCTAGAGACCTATTTAGAATATCAGCCTCAGGAAGTGGGTGTTTTTGTTTGATTTTTTGTCTCAAGTACCAGCCCACAGCAGGAGGTGTCTGTCTCCCCCACAGTTTCAAAGTATCTTGGTTTTTGCATTGGCTCCTTTGAGGACCTAGCCCTGTCTGACTGCCTATAATACTTCTAACTAATTCAGCTGCCTGTAACATTCCCATAATTAATTAATTTCTTTCTTTCTTTCTTTCTTTCCTTCTTTCTTTCTTTCTTTCTTTCTTTCTTCTTTTCTATTTGTGCCAGGGATTGAGTTCACAACCTTGTGCTTGCCAGGCAGGTATGCCACTGAGCTAAATCCCCAGCTGCTAATTTCTTTAATGAGTTCATTATTGGTTTATAGGAACATTATTGATTTTTGAGTGTTGATTTTGTCTCTTAGTACATTGCTGAATTTGGTAATTAATTTTATGAGTTATTTGATGGAATTTTTTTAGGTCTTCTATGTAAAGGATTACATGATCTGCAAATAGTGATAGTTCAACTTTTGCCTTTCATATACGTAACCCCTTTTATTCTTTTGGCTTATTACTCTGGTTAGTGGTTTCATTACTTTAACAAACAGCAGTGGTAATAGTGGACATGCTTGCACTGTTTCAGATTTTAGAGGAAAACTTTCAACTTTTTTCCGTTTAATATCATGTTGGTCATTGATTTATCATAAATTGTTTTTATGAGATTGAGTTAGGGTCCTTCTATACTTATTTTCCTTAGGATTCTTATGAATGGATGTTGGATTTTGTCAAAAGCATCTTCTGCTTCTGTTGAGATGATTATGTGATTTTTTTTTCTTGCTCCTGTTTCTGTGGTATACTGAAATTATTGATTTATATACATTGAACCATTCTTACATTCCTGGGATGAAGTCTTCTTGGTTGTGGTGTATGATCTTCTTCATGATTTGTTGCATTTTGTTTGCCAGTAGCTTGTTGAGGACTTTTGCATCTATGTTCATTAAAGAAATTGCCATAATTTTCTTTCTTAGATCAGTCCTTGTCTAGTTTTGGAATCAGGGAAATGGTTGACTCCAGAAATGAGTTTGGAAGTACTCCTTCCTTTTTAATTTCATTAAAGACTTTGAAGAATATCACTGACATATCCTCTTTGAAGGTCTTGTAGAATTAATTTAGCAATGAATTCATAAGATCCTGAGTTTTTCTTAGTTTGTAAGTTTTTTTTATTACTGTCTTAATTTCATTGCCTGTTATTGGATAGATTAGAGTTTTTATGTCCTCTTGTTTTAGCTTTTGTCTTCAGCCTCCCCAGTGTTTGTTACAGGCATATGTCACCAGAACCGCCTATTTTTCTAGTGTAAGATTTTGGAGCAATAAACTTCTATCTTAGGAATACTTTCATTGTGTCCCATATGGGTTCTGCTAAGTTGTACTGGATTTATCATTTGATTATAGGGATTGCTAAATATTTTCCTTGATTTCTTCTCTGACCCCTTGAGTGTCTAGGAGTGCATTATAGACTGTCCAAGTGTTTGTAAAATTTCTGTGGTTTCATTTCCAACTTATTTCTAATTCCAGGAATCAGTCTGAAATCTGCGTCTTTTAACTGGGGAGTTAAAGCTGTTGACATTGAAAGTTATTACTGAAAGGCATTGAAATTATTCCTGTCATTGTGTTCATTTTCAATTGTTGACTTTTTTTTTTGTTTTGTTTTTAACTACCCACCTTGCTTGATGTATTCATTCCATGAGACTTGGTTTTGCTATCTTCTTTGTCTCTGTCTAGAATTTTCTTGAGTATTATTTGGAGAGCTGTTTTGGTGCTCATGAATTTCTTAAGATGTTCTTTGTCACAGAATGTTTTTATTTTTCCATCACTTTGAAAGACATTTTTTGAGGATATATTGGTCTGGGTTGGAAGTTGTTTTCTTTATGGGCTTGAAACACTTCATTCCAAGCTCTCCTGGCCTTTACATTTTGTGTTGAAAAGTTTGGTACAATTCCAATGTAATTCTAAAGTTGAACTTTAAAAATGATTTTTTGCTTTTTCCCAATAGCTTTTAAGCTTCTGTCTTTGTGTTGAGCTTCTGGGATTTTAACTCTGATATGTCATGGAGAGCTGCTCTTCTTCCTCTTCCTCTTCCATTTCCTCTTCTTCTTCTTCCTCCTTTTCTTCCTCTTCTTTTTTTTCTCCCATTGTAGTTATTGGATGGTCTATAAGCCTCAGTTGTTTTTTCAACTCTTTCTCCATACTCGGAAAGTTTCTTTTTTCTATGATTTCTGTAAACAGAATTATTCCAGGTTTGCTGCCCTTTAATTTCTCTAATTCAAATTAGCCTTAGGTTAGTCTTAGTGTCATCTAGTAGCTATTGGATAAGTTTTTTTTTTAATCTTTGATCATGTTTAAGGTTTCTCTAAATATGTCATCACATGATGAGCTTGTCCTTGATTTCTGTTTGGCATCTTTTCATTGCGTATATTTCTTTAGTAAAGTTGTCGTTCATGTTTTCAACAGATTTGGTCTGCTCTTCTCATTTTTTATTTGTTTCTTCCCTCATCACATTGGTCACTTTGTTAGTTCTACTGTCTTTTGGGTTGTGTCATCTTTGAGCTTGTGAAGTTTCTTTCCTTTCTTTTTAAACATTTCTTGGAGCTCAGCTATCTTGGGTTTCATTTCCTCTCCATTGTGGCCCATTGAATCTGCTTTGAGAGAGTTGGGATTCTTTGGAGGCATTTTGTGACTTTTTTCTGCTGTGGATTGAGGTCAAATAGAGTAAAGACAATTTGTTGTTAGTATGAAGATATCTTCAAGTAGATTGTGTTTTCCAGTGCTGTGTTCTTGAATGTGTATTTGTCAATATACATTGTTTACCACTTCAGCCTATTGAATTTAATTGGGTTGAACCTTGTCACTGTGTTGTGTTGAACCTTGTCACTGTGTTGTGTTGATAGAATTTCTGCTGGTGCTAACAGCATCAATAGATCTGACTGTAAAACATTCATACATATTGCAATTTGTTTTTATATTTTTACCCTTTAATCAGTGCCTTTTACAGTCTGTACTATACTGTTGTTGGCAATTACTATGTGATGTAGAGGAAATGGAGAAGGGAAGAGAAAGAGGAAAAGAAGGATAAGACAGGAAGAGAAGAGGGAGATAGGAAAAATATTAGCAGGTAAAAAAATAGGGGATCAGACCCTGTTGGGGACATTTTATAAAAGCTTAGTGTTGAAGTGGCTTAAGAGAATACTTGTGGGGCTGCAGAGAGGAATAGTCTTTCTTTCTTTTTTTTTTTTCTTGTTTTTTAAAACAATTTTTTAATTTTTGTTACTACTTGCTTGCAATACATTGTGATTACACTCATCATGGGGAGCTGATCCACATATATAGCCACTTCTTAATATTTTTAATTCTTTTTCACCTTCCCTTCCTCCCCTTCCCTCTATCTCTTGGTTCCTTTCCCATTTGCAGAAGTACAAGTTTCTAAAAACATTTATTTTCCAGCTCACTAAGTTGATTTGTTTTAGTGCAGTATCCATATGACACAGCAGCTATATTAAGGTTATCACTTAGTCAGTTTATGGAAGCCCTCTATTACTTGCTGTAATCAACCTGATTTTTGTAGGGGCCATAACAGAAAACTGAATGATAAAGTGATAGGTTCCATCTTTTCTGTCTCTTTTACTTAAAAATGGCACAAATCTCTGTAATTCTGAGATACACATTACATTTGATTGGTTGTTTTTGCCAGGTTGTGGGGGTGATTTCAGGGACTTCCATTTGGCGTTTTCTATTCTGTGGCTCTCAAATAACAAGTAAAAGAACTAAGGTAAAGTTTCTGATAGCCACTGGGTACATCTAATTTTGCATTTATATTAGGAAAATGATTACCTTGAGGGCCTTAGTCTCATTGGCTCCACTGTGAGATGGACTTGGGATAGGGACCCCCATTGTCACCAGGTCTCTCTATAGCTCCACTCTAACAAGGACTACATAGCCCGGAAGTCAGCGTTGTCTTTGATCCTGTTGAAAGATCTAGGTGTTACTCTTCTCTAGTATACAATGAATGTGATAAAAGGCTCAAGGTTCTTTAGATGAAGATTTGCTAAAATATTTATTTTATATATTTGCCGTGACAGTGCATGTCCTTTTTTAAGGGAACCTGGCCTCTTTCTTTGCAGTATGAACCCAGGTGTGAGAACTGGTTTATATTGAGACAAGAAGTAAGCATGGGTGATGATTATCCATTGCAATGGCTGCCATCAACTATTTACTTTCCAGCTTTTGATTGTTTTTGCTTATAGAAACCAAGCAATAATCTTAATTATTATCTAACTCCAAGGAATATCCTGGTCTATTATCCACTGTCCCTGTCAGTCAAGTTTCCTTGACTATCATTGTAGTCTGTATCTGGTATAGTAATTATGACAACCCTACCACTAATAGTAAAGTGATGATGCCTGGTTTCTTTTATTCTAGAATCTTAGCATTGCCATTATTATGAGTCAGCTCAATTTCATAACTGTATTGAGTTCCAGCCTTGGCTTTATTACTAATTAAATGCTGTAACTAAAAACATGCCCCTTCACTTTTTTGGTGTCTTATTTTTCTTATATATCAGAAGGGAAATAGTAATAACCAGATTTGTTGTGAAATGGGATTTAATAAAGGAAAAGTGCTTTGAAAAATATAAAATGAACAGTACCAGTGTCAGGAAATGTTATTATATAGTCTAACTTTCTTTGGTCTTTAAATTTCAGTTGAAATTAAACATTTGAAGATGAAACATCAGTTTCACAGAAAGAATATGGAAGAATGGACAGTAGTAAAAAGATAAATTTAATTTAGACTTCATATATTTATTACGTAAAATCACTTTAAAGGAGATCGCGTCTTTACTCATAATTTTAGTTCAATGAAGGAAATGTATTAGAACAATTGCAAAGAACTGGGCCATTAATTTTATTAGATTTTTCATATCACATAAACGTGCTTCAGGAAAACTTCAATATTTGTTTCATGCTATAGAAATGATAAACTGAAAAAAGATAGCACAAGATAAACAAAGTTTAAGAAGGAATTTCTCTCTTAAAAGTTGCTACTGTTAAAAGACCTTGATGGTTTTACCTATGATCTAGTACAAGTCACAAGAAGAGCAAGTAATAATTATGATTAAAATTTGAAAATTTCATTTTGTATTTTTATAATAAATACTTTTAAGTGTGTTTTAAAATTTTTCCTCTTCCTGGTTGTGGCTATAAATTTGCAAACCTCCTGTCAAGGTGATTCAGCAACTCCTCTGCTTGCTTAAATTGATTTGAATTCCATTCACAATCACCAATCACAATATAAAGAAATCCCCAAACAATCTTATTTTCAGACAGCCTTTTCAATTTAATGCCCTGTATCTCTGGGATCAGAACACCACCTCCTCAGAGCAGACTGGGAACATTGTACGATGGCAGGGTAATTCCATCAGGCAGGTTATGGAAAAGATTTGTTTTTCCAAGTGAAATGTAAAGTTGTTTCCAAATCTGATGTCTAGAGCACTGGTCTTTAGTGTGAGATCAAGGAGAAAATATTAAGATATTTATAGTTATGAAATTAAGCTTTATTTGACACTGGTATCTTCACATATTAACCAGTGTAGTTGTTAAAGTATATCATTTCCAAACTGGAAACATGTAAATAAATGCTGTATGCACATATGTTTTTCTAGATAAGGCCATGATGCACACATAGTTGGAGTTTACTAGGGAATTATGTTAATTAGGGAAATCACACAGTCAGAATTGTTTGTAGAAAGAATACTCTGTCATTTATGTAAAGCATGAATTGGAAGAGGACAAAGCTGAAAAGTAGACACAATCCTCTGGATAAGACCTAAAATGATGAGATAAATGAAATGAACTAGCCAGTTCTTTTTACTGGGTAGAGGAATTTATCTTCCTCACTCCTGGGAGTACTACTGACAGACAGTTCTCAGTTCTTTGTCCCCTACAGAATTGCTTTGGCTGAACAGATACATCTTTCCCAAGGTTGTTCTCCATCCTCATGACAGCTTATATATGATGAACAGTTGATGTAAGGGAATAAAGGCGCTCTTTCCTTGTTCCTGCAATAGGTACAATTGTAAGATGGCCTTCAAGATTTGTGGCCCCTACTGTGCACATATACCTTCCAACCAGCCACTAATTTAGGTATTGCTGTGGAAGAAGTCTGTGGAAGTAGTTAAGGTCTTAAATATGTTGACCTTAAAGTAGGGAAAACTTTCTCTGTGAGTCTGACCTATTCAATTGAACCTTCATAAACGAAGTTTTATCCAACTGATTGGAAAAGAGTAAGTCTGCAACTTAAAGCAGAAGGAGGAGATACAGAATTGCTACTTGATCGATGAAGGGGGTCCACGTGTCAAGGAATGCATTAGATTTCTAGTTGCTGAGAAAGGACCCTACTTGGCAGTTAGTAAGAAAATGCAGAGCTCATTTCTACAACTTGAAGTAATAAATTATGCCTACAGTAGTACTGAGCTCAGAACCAAAATTTTTCCAGGAATCACCAGATAAGAACCTAACCTGGCCAACACTTGAATCTCAGATTTGTACTATCCTGACCAGAGAGCCCAACTAAATAGTACTGGATTTCTGATTTGTAGAACTGTGAGCTTAAAGTAGGTGGTGTTTTAGGCCATTAATTTGGTAGCAATTTGTTTTGTAGCAAATTGAAAATTAAAACAGCCCCCAAATTTCTGTAGGATTTAGACAAAACATACTGGCAGGTGTTGGGGCATATAGATGGGAATGGATTCTGAGAGTGATGAATTAAAGAGAGCAAATCATAAAGCTGCTTACTGATTTCAGAGGTCTCTTCAATATACAGAATTTAATATTTGGAAAAGACCCCCAAATACACTGGGTTTTCTGGTTTTTCTTACAAGCATGGAAAAGTGATGGGCCACAATAAACAAGGTATTAAATACTTGAATTCCTATAGCAGATAGTGGAATAAAATCATTTAAAGCACTCAGACTTCTCCCCTGCCTAACCAATATAGTAAATCAAAGATAATACTGTACCTCAAGAAATGGCAGACATTAGTGAGACACTTGAAAATCCAAAGGAGGCAAGGGTGATGTTCCTCTTCATAACTTCAGTTAATACTGGCCCCTCAGAAACTAAACAAATTCTGGTGGATGATGATTGTCCATCACTGACTCAATCAAATGATATCCTCAAATGCAGCTTCAGTGACAATATGGAATATTGATGGAAACATTAACATGGTCCCACGTAAATGGCATGTAGCCGATGAGCAGAGAATTGTAAGTTTTCCTTTCAATAAAGGGGAAAAAATCTTTCTATTCATTAGAAAGACAACAGTACACATTTATGATCTTGCTCCAGGGCTATGTTACTTCTTTGACCCTCTGGTATAATGAATCAGAACAGACCTGGCCCAGCTGGACATTCCACAGAACATCACATCACAGTGTTTCACTCACTACATGACATCACAAGGCTCTTATAAAAATCTGTAAAATTATTGAGCCCAGACCTCTGGGAGGTGCAAAGGACAAATTACTGCATTTTAAACTTCCTACAGTGCAAGATAACAGAAGCAAAATAAAGGTGCTTGTAGGTCAACCCTAATTAAAAAAAATAAATTAGAAAATGGGGGAGGTTGTGAAGGAAGGGTTCCCAGCATAATTGCCTGCTAGGAACTGAAAGGAAAATTCTGAAGGACATTTTCCCATGAGTTCCCTTCTTCACATTCTCTCTGCCTTGTAACAATGTCAGTACTCCTAATGAACTGGCCTGGCCTAAGTCCTGCTCATAGAAAAGACCATTTCAGACCAAGATGCCCTCAGTTCTGGAAGCATAACAAACCTTGTGCAAATGCAAAACTGGTGACCACAGACTTAAGATAGATGATCTTATCCTAGAACCTTTTGTAGCTTCCTCATTCTCTGCTATCTCAGCTGCCCCATATGAACTCTTTACTCTGTAGAAGAACTGCTCTGGCACTTTGGAACCAGTGGCCCTTTTATTTATCTCAAATAAAGCCTGCCCTTGCTTCAAGCCTTTCTCTCCCTCTTTTTTATTTCTCACAGTAACTATCAGAAAAGACCCTCTGAGAACCAGTCTTACACAAAAAAGTAACTGTAAGGACATCTTCCCAGCAGCTCTCTGTCCTCGTTATTAATTCTTATGACCAAGGATTATTGTTTCAAAACATGTTATGTAATTCTCTTTGATTTTTTCCTTTAAAAACTTCCCCTTGCCTCAGATTTTCTGAATAAATTCATAATTTTCGATGGCATGGGTATTTCCATTGTAATGCTCTGAAATTTTCAAATGCATATTATTATTCTTTAGATAATTTTTTATTTAGGTTTACTTAAGTTGGCATAAACACAAAGAGCAACACAATGCCTATTGGTCCTTTACTTTTTTGGCAGAAGATTTCCAGAACTGTAAATATTGCTGTTTCATCCATACATCAAGTTATAAGAAAAGTCACCAGTTCAGGACAGGATATGTGTGACTTTATGGTAGATTCAGGCTGTGGTAATAGTAGTCTACCTCTTTGAACATACAACCTTGGGGTGCCTATTTTATTAGAGGCATCAATGGTGGGAAGAGATGTTCAGTGGTCTTATGTCAGGCAATAATGAGAGAATTATAATCTAGATCTCCAAGATATTGAAACAAAGCTATTACATGTACAGTGAAGAATTATTATCTTTTATGATCTCTTATGACTAGCTGATGGAGGAGAAAAACAATCCAATCTTACTTCACTGATGAGTTAGGTTAGTATGTAGGTACAACCCATTGTGGATAGCAGCTACACTAGAGATCCACTTACAAGCAGCCTGTTGTTCTATTTTTCTCGTGGAAGCACCCTTGTAAGACAATGATAGCTACAAATATTCCTACTGAATGGGAACTTTGGATGGTGCAACTAGTCATGCACTTTGTGTGAAAGATAACCTACCCTGAAACTAGAACATAAACAAGTTCATGGGACATAGCAAATGAAGTGGCCAGCTTGGAAAGAGCCTGGAAGGAGGTCTGTGATGGTAAAGATATATGCAAGCAGGCACAGAATGTGAAAATATTTGTATCAAAGATAATGTACTGAGCAAGAACTTACTATGAGGAGGCGTTAGATAATCTAGTGGCCCTAACACTCATCCCGATGGTAACAGCGGTCTCTGTAAGCTAGTGCCATTACAATGAGTACACAAATAAGCAGTGGATGAAAAGGTTGGAGGCAATGTATAGGCCAAACAGCATGAATTCTCATTAATGTAGCTACTATTGTATTCAAATGCCCAAGCTTCAAAAATAGAAGCTGAGTTCCTGACTATACAAGCAAACTAATCACCTTCCTGGTAGCAAGATGATCCCGTTAGATTTCCTTCATCTCTCAAGAAACAGCTGTTTATTGACACAAAAAGATAGATTTTTCAGGTATAGGTTTACCTTTCATGTTCACGGAGTCTCAGCCAGCCTCCCTTTTGGAGGATTTATGTAGTATTTGCTCTGTTCATGTGGCATCCTACCTATATGTGTTAGACTAAAGAACCATTTTGATGGCAAAGGAAATATAGGAGTGATAGTATAATAATTGGACACATATTGAACACGTCCCATATTGAACACATCCCATACTGCATGACACATAATTTTGACAACACAACAGAGCAGGAGTATGGCCTAGCTGAAGCACAAATGAGGTCTAGCTCATCAGCAAGAGTACCTTATACTAATGAGATGCCTTTCAGTATTTACCTCCAGTATACACTTTAATCAGTGTTTCTCAACCAGGAGCAGTTTTGTGTCTAGTGAAAAACATTTTTGTAACACTTTGGGGGTGGTTATTTGCATCTGGTGAAGATAGGACAGGAATACTGCAAAATATTTTCGAATAGCCCCTCACTACTAAGACTTAATCAACCCAAAAATCATAGTTGAGGATTCCTGCCTAAATCAATGAACTTTATATGACACTGTTTCCCTGTGGGTAGAAATAAATTGGCCTGCATCATAATCTAGAAGCTAAAGAATCACACTTACCATCACTTACTATTGACCTCAATAGAGAAAGGTTTTCTATTTCCTAACTCTGAGATTTATGAATTTAGAGTCTGATTCTCAAAAGGAGAACTCTGTTGCAAAGTTATACAAAATCCATTGGATTAACAGCTGTAGCTCTTTCTTGTGTACTTTAGGCCCCTCATAATAAGGCACCAGAGATCAAGAAAAAGAGTCATCCTTTTTGTAGGAGTAATTGACTCTAATAATTAGGAATATTTAGGGTTGTTTTCACCTAGTGAGGCAGAGAGATGTACATTTGATGTCTAGAGAGACAATTGAACATATCTTGGTGGGCTCTTTCCCAACTTTTTTTAGGGTATAAGTAAATTTATTTAAGATACAAAGGCAAGAAAGTAAAAGTTATAAAGGCAAGAAAGTGAAAAGTGTAAAGGCAAGGAAATAAAGCTCCCACTAGTTAGGAGGAGGTTCTGAGTAGGATACCCCACTTACCCAATTTTTGTGTTAAAAGTACAAGGGCTCAAGAGATAGCATGGGAACATATCAGCCAGTGTTTTACTAGAGAAACAGATATAACACAAGATATACAAATGTATAAGACATTGAGAGATTGGCTTATGCTGATCAGTCACAGAGTTGGATGAGGAGGTGTATAGAGGGTGTCTGCATACTGGAAACCAAAGGTTTCAGTCCAAGGTCTGGAGTTCACTGCAGTGTCCCATGCAAATCCGTATCAGGAGGCCAGTGTGTCTGGGGTGGAAGGCTGAAGAGTCTATGCTGGAAGGCTGAAGGATCTGAGACAGAAGCCAAAGAGTCTGTGCTAGAAGCCAGGAGATGACATGTAAACTGAAGGCAGACTGGGGCTATTCCAAAGAACAGAAGCAAGTCTGTCCTTCCTCATTTCTCCTTTATACAACCCAGGTGACCAGACACCCCCGGGTGGGTCCCCTACACCCCAAGGTGTAGAATTGCTGAGCTGATTTAGCTGAACTTCTTACCTTCTAAATTGGACACAATCAATCAACCATTACAGGGAGGGAGGGAAGGGAAAGAGAATTTAAAAAAAGAATTAAGATATGTTATGTACATGTACCAACTCTCAAGAAGGAATGTAAACATTATTTACTACAAATATGTACTAGTAAAAACATACAAGTACAACATTTAGGGCTGAGAAACACATAGTTATTGTAGACTCAGAGCCCTTCAAGTGAAGATCTGGTTTATACCATTAGGAGCGACATGGCAGCCAGAAGAAGGACTAGCTGAGGGTAAGAAAAATCTCAAATGCAGTGTAGAGAAAAGTGATACTGAGCATCCGATGTGGCCTGGAGACTAGATACAGAAATGAAGGTTACGTTTGTATTTCACTTCCTCCTATATGTTCCTTCAAGGAAAGATACCCATGGAGTCCTAAAAGAAGTGCTTCTAGGACTTTTACGAAATGAATCTACCACTGACTTTACTGAATGCTCTGATACAACACCCAAGTCCTCTTCTAGAATTCAAAGCTTTATTTTCCCATCTGAAAGTGCCACTAGAGGACAGGAGGTAGTTACTAACATCTTAGAAATTACCAAAGATGAAGAGAGTGGCCTCTTCTAAGGCTGCACTTCTTAGAGTACAAGTATGTGGAGGTTTAAAGTCCTCATTACCTTCCCCAGCTGGGCATAATTCAGAACAGCTATCTCAGCTTCAGAGCATCTTAAGGGGTCTGCTGAACCCAAGTCTTGAGGCACCACAGCCAAACTCTTCCTTCTGCTCGACTCTGCTTCCTCCTCTTTCCTCCACTGTGCTGCCATTTAAAGGCATTTAAAGGATACCACTCCCTGATTAATCCCTGTCTTGGCCTGTTTCCTTGGGAACCTCATCGGTGACAAATTTCAGATTGAGTTATGGCAGTAGCGGTGGAATCAGCATAGAAAGTTTGGGGGTATTTTAAAGGAAAATAATGTTCACTATCAACTGCATGTAAAAGGAAAGGAAAATCAGGCATGGTGGTGCATATCTATAATCCCAGCACTCAGGAGGATGACACAGGAAGATCATCATCAGTTTGAGGCCAGTCTGGGCTACGTAGTGAGTACAAGGTCAGTCTGAACTACACAGAGACACACTGTCTCAGGAAAAAGGAGAAGGAGGAGGAGGAGGAGAAGAAAAAGGAGAAGATGAAGAAGAAGAAGGAGGAGGAGAAGAAGGAGAAGGGGAAGAAGAAGGAGGAAGAGGAGGAGGAGGAGAAGAGACATTATAATTACTATGATATTCAGGTTTACTTGGTCAATTGGGTGATCAATGACACATCATCAGATGAGGAATGGAGAATTTGGAGGAGAAAATGACCAATTTCCTCACACATTTGTATCATGTATATAAAGGAAAATGCAACATAATATACATGAAATGCCCATTTTATAGGTTAAAATTGTTAAATAGTGGCAATTTCAAATGGATTAACCTAATAATTACATATTAGCTTCTACCTGGGAAAACATATCTATTTTTATTAAAAATTATATAGGCCATACAAGATTTTTAGAAAGACAATATCTGTCAGATTCAAAAGATAATCTTCTGGATAATGATGTATCATTTATATTTAAGCTGCTAAAGTGAGAGTGTAAGTCACCTATTATTGCTTTAAAGCATATTAGAGGATCTTGATGAGATTGGGAACTTTGATTTATATCAATTTCCTTGTAGAAGTTGAGACATAATTGCCATGAGTAGATCCAGGAAAGGTCACAGATAGTAGCTTAATTTCTATGCCAAAACTTTCTAAGCTATTATCTGTCATAAAAAAGAATCTAGGACAAATTTGGTATTCTATGGCACTTTTTTCCATCAACAAACTCATTTTCAGAACCCAGAATGTCTCCATACAGTTTGTAGGTGAGATCAACACTGTGAACAAACAGTATGACCACACCTGTTGGGTGGTGTGGAGGGGCAGTGGATGGGGGCAGTGGATCTCTATTCACCTTGATAGGATACAAAGTACACCCCATATGATAAGTTTGCTGTATATGCCAAGGTTATACCATCTGGCATTGGTTGAATATGACCATCCAAATATAACTGTGATCACCGATTCAAAGTATTCAAGAGGGTAGAGTTAAAAATAGGTTTTGCAATGCTGTTTCCACTGTTCCATGCCTGATAATTTTGTTTCCATTCTTTTCCTTTAGATGGATTAGCATATATATTTATTCATAAACTGATTATAGTATCTGGGCCACTTAGACAAATAATCATGACTAATATTAAACTACTGAATTACTGACCCAGATTGAAAATAAGAATAGATGCATGCAAGCCAGACAGGTGGTTGGCACCTGTAATCCTAGTACTCTGGTAGATTGAGGCAGGAGAACTGTTAGTTCAAGGGCAGCCTGGGTAACTCAACAAGATCCCATATGAAAACAACACCACCAACAACAAAAAAGGTTTGACAGGACTTTGAATGTAGTTCGGTGCAAAGGCTCTGGGTTTGAACCTCAGTATCAGAAAGGAAAAAAAAGAATAGATACATTCAAAATGATAAACAACCAAAATATTTTAAAAGGTAAGTCATAGGTTCCAGGACAGAGGTAGTAACACTATTCTTTTGGGTAGGCTAGAGGATATAAGTGAAATATGTAGAGAAAATTATTAATATGCATATCAATTGGAATTGATCAAGTTTGTCTGACTTACCAGCAGCAAAAACCCCTGAAACTCTTACATGCTTTAAGACTGCTAAGTTTATTTCTTGTTTATAGTTTATGTCAACTGCAAGTTGGATATGAGCTTTACTTTCGATTGTTCTTAATCCAGGATCCAAGTTCAAAAATTTCTGCAGTCTGGAACATGTCAAGTCACCCAAAGGAAACAGAATGTGATGAATTTCACACTAGTGCTTAATGCTTATGTCCAGAGTAAAACATTCATTTTGCTCACCTTCCACCAATACTTTATTGTCTAACACAAGTTTGAGGTCACAAATAACTTCAAGGGGGAAGAAAATCACAAATATACAATGATCTGAGGCAGGGGAGTGGGGCATGAAAATATCTGGTGAGCAGCACTAATGACAAATTAATGCTGCCACTTTCCTAGTCTAAAATTTAGATTAAAGAATGGCAGTATTGCAAAGGGTAGTTGCAGAAGTGATGAATACTTTTTAGATGGCACAGAGGAAGAAGACAGAATAATAGTTAGTGGCATGAAGCAAGGACATGAGTAAGGCTTAGAAGTTTTAGGTGCGTACAACTTTTTCTGGAGAGGTGATGGGAACTATTTCTCCAATACAAGTACATAGCTACCTAGATTTTGTTATGGAAATTTTCTTTTACGAAGTTGATGATCTCAGGAATTTTATTACAGTAACACAAAGCTGAGTAACATTGGTTTAAAAGGAAGAGAAAAAAATGAGACTTATATAATCATTTATTCTCCTGGTAACATTAAGTAACATTTATTTTCATTCATTTCCAAAAACCATGCGTTTAACTTGAAATCATTACCCAGGGAATATAGTATTGGTCAGCTTTCCTGTTGCTGGGACAAAATACCTGACACATGCAACTTAAAGAGGACAGGGTTATTTTGGCTCATAGTTTCAGAGGTTTCAGTCCATGGTCAGCAGGCTCCAAGGCAGAAACATGGCAGAAGAACATGGTAGAGCAAAGCTATTCACTTCATGGAGGCCAGGAAGCACAGTATAGGTAAAGCGTCAGAGAAAAGGGCCAGCAACCAAATATATATCCATGGTCACATTTCCATAACCCATTTTCTCCAGCCAGACTCCACTCACCCATGAAGTCATCAGTGGGTTAACTCACTCAATCATCTCTCCAGGAGTCTCTTAATATGTCAAGTTTACAATCAAGACTAACTGGCATGAGTACCTTACGGACCAAGACAAAATTGTAAAATTTATATGTGTTTAGTTACTGTACTGGTTGATACATTGTGTCAATTTGAGAAGGTCAGAAGTATAACTAAGCGATTCAGCAGGGGACCAGTGTCCTTACTTGGTAGACATCTTCATCCTTTGCAAAAGGAGGACAGGGAGATATTTTGAGTACTACACTCACCCGAGGGAGTGGTAGCCTGCTTACAATATAGAGGATGAAAAGAGACTTGCTCTCACTCACTTTTTTGCTCTTGCTGTCTTTGCTGTCTTCTGCTGCCTTGAAGTGTTGTCCCTGTGTCATGCCACCTTGCTTTGGAGTCAGCTAATTATGTGCTGAAATTGCCACAAACTGTGAGCCAAACAAACTTTTCCTTCCTTAGTTTTGTGTTTCTGGTATTTTGTCTCAGCAATGAGGAGAAAGTAAATGAGACAGAATTTGGTACCAGAGGGGTGGGGCCATTGCCGTGACTGACTATACATGACCATGTGGTTCAAGAACCTTTGGGAATGGTTTGTGGGAAGAGTTTGGAAAGGTTCAAAGATGTTGCCTGAAAGCATAGAGCTGGAACACCTTAAGCTGCTCTGTATGAGACATTCTGGTAGAGCTCAGAAGACCAGAAGGCTGATATAAATCCTGCTGGTAAAGACCAGGTTGAAGAGGTTTCTATTGGGAAGGACTGCATTGGATGCTGGACTCCTGATGATGTGTGCTATGGCTTAACAAAAAGTTTGTCTGTATTTTGCTCATGTCTAGAGAATTTGCCTGAGACTAAGATTAAAGGCAACAGAGCAATTAATCTGGTAGAAAAAATTTCAAGACAGTCTAATACTGAGGTGGTGGCATGGCTATTGTTGGGGGCTTTTAGCCAATCTATGTTAAGAATCAAGAGCAAAGAGCCCAGCAACATGGTTTAAAATGTGAATTTGGCCAGAAAGGAAGCTCTAATAAAGCTGTGGACTGCAAAGATTGAGCTGAAAGATCTTGACTGCTGAGAAGGAATAGGAGAATATAAAAGATTGCCCAAGGGCATCACTACAAGCAGAAACTCTCCACCCTTTGCAGCCTCAATACTGAAAAACTGAAAGAACTTGCTTTGAGGAGAAAGTCACAGAGCATCATGTTCCAGAATAGCAGCAGCATAGAAAATTTCTTCTTCAGAATTGGATTGAGAGTGTCCAATGATCCAGGCACTTGACTCTTACAGTGAAGAGAGAGGAAAGCCTGACTACTGCTCCAGGTGTCAGCAGAGCTTGGCAGCATCTGCATGATGCTGGTTTTAGGTGCAGGCAGAATGCAAGAGTTATAGGGTTAAGGCAGCTTCCACCTCAATTTTGGAAGGCCTGGGAGGCCAGGCAGTGTGCCCCTGAGAGGGCAGTATGTGAAGTTGTGAGTGTGAAACCAAAGGTGCAGTGGAGACCCTGGAAGTTTGGAAAAACCATGAATATGGATCATCCAAGAAAAGGTGCAAGGAGGAATCAAAATGGACCTAAGAGAGAAGCTGTGGGAACTATAACCAAAAATCCCACAGGAGGTGGAATCACTCAAGCCCTTTGGAGCTCACAGTCTGTCACAGATTTCTTTGGATGCTAGACATGGTACTACAGGACTTAATGTTTGCCTTGCTGGATTTTGGGCTTGGTTTAGTCCCAATCCTTTGTATTCCTCTGTTTGTAACTTTTGGAATGAAAATGTTTATCTGGTGCCATTGAATATTGGAAGTGTTTAACTTTGTTTTCATTTGTAGAGGGGCTTGCAGCTCAGAGTTTACCTTACATCTTGGAGGAGACTTGGGACCTGAACTTTTCAGCAATGCTGAAACTGTTAGGATTTTGGCAACTCAGAGGGACTAAATACCTTTTGCATAAAAGGATGTACATGAGTCTTTGGGGGAGACAAGGGTGAAATGTCATGGTTCTAATGTAATATAATGTTTATAGACTTAATACTGGTTAAGAATTGTTGAGCTGTGTTATAACATTTGAGCTATGAAGTGATAGGAATAGCATTACCCAAAGAAAACTGTGCTGGTAAGGGAATTAGTACATTTCTGTTTGTATGCAGGATTGTTATAATATGATAGGCATAATTATAAGCATATCTTTGTATCTGGAGACTGATTTTAAAAAATATGTCTAGTTGCCAAGTTGTTAAGGGGTGAATTGTAACGGTTGATACACTGTGTCAGCTTGAGAAGGTCAGAAGTTTAACTAAGTAATTCAGTATAGGGTCAGGGTTCTTACTTTGTAAACATCCTCATCCTTTGCAAGAGGAGGGCAGGGAGATGTTGAGAGTGCTACACCCACCCTAGTGGGTGGTAGCCTGCTTAAATATAAGGGAGGAAAAGAAGCTTTCTCTCACTCGCATTTTGCTCTTGCTGTTTTGGCTGTCTTCTACTGCCTTGAAGTGTTGTCTCTGTGCCATTCCATGCTGCTTTGGAGCCAGCTGATTATGGATTGAAACTTTCACAAACTGCGAGCTAAACAAATTTTTCCTTCCTTAATTTTGGGTGCCAGGTACTTTGTCTCGGCAATGAG
Source organism: Cuniculus paca (assembly GCA_004365215.1). Classification (NCBI taxonomy): domain Eukaryota; kingdom Metazoa; phylum Chordata; class Mammalia; order Rodentia; family Cuniculidae; genus Cuniculus; species Cuniculus paca. The sequence goes on along the minus strand of RJWT010002352.1, from coordinate 7,678 downwards.
AGAAAAGTAAATGAGACAGAATTTGGTTCTGGGTTAATTTCATATTTCCACTGACTTTTCTATAATTTATACACTGGGTCAGGACTTGTTAAAATAATTAAGTCAATTATCATCCACTATACTACTTTTTTGCTTTTAATTTATAAGAATGGCACCTACAACAAAGAAATATGCATGGAAGTATTCCAGTGAATTTAGACAGGATTTTTGTGCAGTTAATATGAGGAAATGCTATTATTCTTCAGATTATTTACTAATTTTCAAAAATCTTTATAGTAGAGAGGAGGAATATTTTCTTTTTTTTTTAGTTTTATCTCTGGTTTTATGTGTGAAATTTATCCAAAATCAAATTGATATGGTTATTAAATCTTACAGTGCTAAGTTTAAGTGTATTGTTAATTTTAGAATGTTGTATTCTTGTTCTCACTGAGTTCAAAGGTTTTTTTTTTTAGTTTTTCTTTTGGTTTCTTCTATGACTTCTAAGATTCTTCTATGACTTTAAGATTTGAAAGTGTTATTTAATTTTCAAATATATGAGGATTTTCTAGATGTATTTCTGCTGTTTGTTTCTAATTTAATTCTGTTGCACTCAGAAAAAAATACTTCATATGATATTAAACCTCAATTTCATAAGAATTGTTTCATGGATCAGTTTATGGTCTTTCTTGTGAATGTTCCATTTGTGCTTGAAAATAATTTGTATTATGCTGTTGTTAAGTGAATTATTACATAAATGTCAATCCCATGGAGCTGGTTGATAGTGGTTCTTGAGTTTTTGATGTCCTTATTGCTTGTATGCCTATTGCATTCCAGGGGAGAATATCAGATCTAAAATATACAGAGGTCACAGGGCAATAATATCTTCATTTAAGTCACTATTTTTGCTCCTTTGAAACAAAGATAGATCTGATAAGATGAAAGTAGTCTACTGCAAACTCAACCAAGTAGTATCACTAGCTGCAGCTGCTAACCCCAAAAATATCTTTGTTACAACAGATTAGCATAATTCTATGTACTTGGCATGAACTCATTGATCAAGAAAATTTATCCCTTAAAGAAATCTCTATCAAAAAGGAGACTTAGAAACAATTTGTATTCATATGGGATAAACATTTAAGATTTTTTACACTATTAGGATAACTTTTATATCATTTGTTATGATATTTTCTGGAGAGACTTGGAGAATTCAGACAGGTTCAGAACATCACCTTTGGTCAGTTATATTAAAGCCACTAAAAAGTGTCAACATTAGCACATTGTTAGCCTAGGTAAGACACATGCTTCTTGCTGTATGTGTACTTTGGTGGTAAAACTCATGCTTAGATCCAATCCCCAGCATACACATGCAGCATATATTCTCTGGAAGCTAAGAGAGAGACACTATAAACTTTCAAGGACCTGCTATGTCAGTTATATTGTGCAGAGTTCTTTGGCATGAGGCATTCTAAGACATCTCCTTCAAAATAAAGGGTAAGTTGTTATAGTGTTATCATCAGCTAGGATAAGTCCTTGCCTCAGTGATAATAGAAATCAAAACTAATGCAGTGATGTAAATTTACAGTCAACATTTTAATTGGAAAGTAAGAGCAAGTAAAGGGGAACACAGCTCTGACAAAGATCAAGCTAATCCTCTAACTGGAAAGTAAGAGAAGATAGGAAAAGACTTCATCTGGAGAAAGTGAAGGGGTGGAATCACACTGAATAGGTGGATCACACTGGCCTATTCATGAAAGAACAGAGACCAGTTTTGTTGGGTGCTGCAGAGGACTGGAGTCTGCTTGATTATTATCTCTGTTCTGGCTTTGTATCTCTGGAGGAATATTCATGCTTTGAGGGGTGATTGACTTTCCATAAAATGATTGCCTTTCTGGCAGTCTCAGGCATGTGAGGCTCTGCTCTTCCGAGGAACCAGATGACCACAGGTTTAGGACAATCATGGAGATTTTTAGGCATTGCTCCAGAGAGGGTGTCTGACACCTTGGCATTGTAAAAGCTAGTAATTTGATGCTCCTGTAAATCTTGAAAATTACTTTAGTTAGCATTTCATCAGTGTCATTAGTCTTTTTGTTTGTTTGTTTTGTTTCTTGGTACTGGGGATTGAACTCATGACCTCACATTTGCCAGGCAGGCACTTACAGCACTGAGCTAAATTCCTGGCCCAGTGTCATTAGTCTTGAAGAAGGATGAGAGAGGATAGGTGAATTTAGGGCTAGTAAACCTTATTTACCCAAATTTTTCTAAATAATTACTATACCTGTATCAAAGTTTTAAAATAATAAAGTATGTAATATGAAGGTCAAACTTTGTTCTACTTTTTGTTACTGTAATTTAACTCTCTATAGGCTCAAGGGAAGGGTGTAGTTTATTTTAGTTAAAATTGCTCTAAGTCCTTGACCGTCACCAAACAAAACATAAATCATGCTTTTAATGAGTAACAGGTTAATAGCCCAGCAGTTTATTTGTCCTTTGTTGTTATGATATCTGAGTACATCATGACTATACCATTATATAGCTTCATATTTTTGATCACTGCCATAAAGCACAGGACATTTTTGTGTTCTGAGACAGCTTGATGTACACTTGAAAATCCTGCAATGCCAGTTTTGAGTGGCACCTAGAGCTGGAAAAAGCTATACAATACATCCAAATACAGTAAGCTCTGTAGCAAAGAGGCACTTTTATTAAGGTAGTTGTGTAGTTTATAGCAAAAAGATAATTATAGCTCCAGAATCACTAAGGTTCTAGAGCAAAACCTGGCACAATAGAGTGGAAAACTGTATAGTTTTGGTGCTACTAGCACTATTACCTAAATAGTGCTTGGCCTAAGGATACCTAAACAGATCTGTTAATTATCTGACTGTACAATCTTTCAGGAGACACTTAGATTCATTTTATTCTTTCATAGAATTCTAAAGATATTGACGGTATGCCCAATAGATCTTATTTGTACAACAGGACCTTGGGAAAATTAACAAGTGCTATAATCTTCAGGGAATTTCAATAGAAGCCCAAAGTGGAAAAAAAATTCCCACCAGAATGTGTAGGTGTGGTTTTTGTTTAGTTAGTGAAATACAAGGAAGACTCCAAAAAGACCCATAGTCTTTGAGTAATTGTATCAGGAAAATATAAAACTCCAGCATAAACTAAAATATGTATTATGTCTCTCATTTTCTCCTTTTTTTGAACAGGGATATCTATGTCTGATATCCTATCTTCTTTCAACATTTTCTCTTGGATATATGGGGGCAGATAGCTTGTCTTTCTGGTTTCACAAGTTCACAAGATACAGGATATATACTTCTGCAGCTGTACTTAAGGAACTGCAATCAAGGATACTCATCCACATTTGGACATTATTTACATGTGAAGAGGGTGGACTTTGATCTGATCCTGTAATTGGATGAATTTTACAGGAACATGAGCAATGGTGAATATATTTTTCATGTGGAAGGAAAGAGACTCATTGAAGGCCACATAGATTGATTATAAGAGTGATCTCTGTAAATCCTGTCTTCCATTACTTACTCCCCTATATAATTCCTTTCCCTAAATACCCACTTAAAAAGAATAGAAATGTGGCAAAAGTAGTGGTATATCACTTACGAGATGAGGTTAGAAGGCCAATGATTCGATCTTGCTCACATTCTTGTAACAGGGACTTAGAAAGTGCTTTTGCTCAAAAGCACTGACTCTTTCACTTGAGTCCAAAGATGTCCGATGGGTAACTCGAAAGTTTGACTTCTCTGTCTTCATTTTGTATCTATTTCCTTTGCTACCTTAAGCTATGGGTCAGATTCCTGCTCAACTCTGTATGGAGACACATGGATGATTTAAGTAGTGTTGTCTAAAATTTGTAACCCTCTCTCTTCGAGATAAAAGTAATTATGATATTGTCAAGATTTGAAGGAATATTAAAATCAACAGATTGTCAACCATCAGCTTTTACAGTGTCTTGTTCCATGCCACCAGAAAAGTGCCTCAGTGTTTCCAGTAATTGTCCTAAACCTGAAGAAGATATCCTTAGCTTACCATTCAGACTTAACCTCTTCCCTGAGTCATTTTCTCCTTCAACCACCTTGGATTGCAGAACAAGAGTTGAAAATACCCTCTGGCAGCAGCAACTTTCATATGGATGTGGTGGCACACACCAGTAATCCCAGCTACTTGGAAGGCTGAAGCAAATCCTTCCCAGATGGTAACAGAGATACTGCAACCTAGATGACACCTTGATAGAAGTAGCCAGTGGTACACCAGGAAAAAGAGCATACATCTAAACAGGGCTCAGACTCCTGGCTCATAGGAACTGTGAACTAATAAGCATTATTAAAAGTCACTAAATTTGGAAGTAATTTGTTATGAAATGATAGACAACAAATACAATGATGTATTTGTCACTTTCCTATCACTGGGATAAAATACCCAACTTGAATTTGAAAAGAAGCAGAAATATAATTTGGTTCTTGTTTTAAGTGGAGTCAGTCAATGGTCAGCTGGTTCTGAGGTAGAAATGGCATGCTACAAAGGGTATTGTAGAAAAAAGCTGCCCACCCTATGGAAACCAGAATGTAGAGAATGAAGGGAGGAGCTAGAGACAAGAAAGATATAACCTTCCAGGTCATGTTCCTAGTGACCCACTCCTCCAGACAGGTCCCACTTTCCAACAGTACATGAATTCATCAGTGGATTAATCCACTGATGTGTATAGTGTCCCCACAGTTCAACGACCTTCCAAAAGCTTCACCTTGGAATACATCGAGACTCTGGGGGGAGTATTCTAGATCTAAATCATAACAAATAGTGTATCATTGTGTAGTTGGAGGTCATCTATCCAAGATCCTCCTTCATTTGAAAGCAGAAGAAATTAATCTCAGTGATAATTAAGAAGATAAATTAAGCCAGTAATATGCAAGAATGATAAATGGTTCCTTTAAGATGAAAAAGTTTTCAATCACATTGAGATTTGTTTTTCTTTAAAATAATGGTAAACTTTCAAAGGGTTTAAAATAAGGGAATTACTGAATTATAGAATCTTAACACGAAGGGAATGTAGAGATCAACCAGTTGTATCCACTTACTTTATAAAGAAAGAAACTAGAAATATGCTTCTAAAAATTCACTTTTGTAATTAGCTTCTAATATAGTTTATGAGCTACATGAAAAAGCTAGGCTATTAACTTTGTAGCTCACCTTATTTTTGAAACCCAAACAGCACAATCCAGTGGAATTTGGTATAATCCAATCCGATCCAACAACTATAGTCACCAGTCTTGACTTTTGGCAAACTCTAAAAAAAATCAAATCCCCTGTCAAAGAATGAATAAGTCCCACTACTGAGTGAGGATTGTCAAGGAAATTAGCTTCAGGCTTTGAAAGCAATTTCAAGAGGAGTGCTAAAATTATTGTAAGCATTGACAGTGCTGCTGGAATAAATGTATATCCTGTCAGGGCAGCTACTTTGAAAGGGGTATGGTAATTTGGATCTGTAATTCCTGCTTCGTTTATTGAAGAATAAAAGTGCAATGTACATTGAATGTGCATAAAATGATAGCCATCCATTTCATAATAACTACAACAACAAAAATTAAATAAAAAGTGTCAGCCAGTACCTCAAACTTTGCTCAAAAACCTACACTTAAGATTCTGAATGTGACCTCTGCATTTTGTAGTTTTTGGCTACCTGGGTCTATGATACTCTTACCATGAGTTCTTCCAGCAACTATTGATTTCTTTAATATTTACCTTTAAAAATCATAAATGGTAGCAGTAGGAAATGTAGTGATATGGATTATCATGTCTCATTCTCAATCTTTTATCATTCTATAGATTTCTGACTTTTTCCACATTCATAAAACTTGATTAATATTTATGTAACCATTAGAGCTTTATGACATTGGTTCCGAATTTTAAATAAATTGTAAATCGTTTGTTCACTTTGTCCAACTGTTTGTCACTTCCTGAAACCACAATTTTGGAAAAGATTCTGTGGCATCACCTAGTCTTAGTGGAAGAGAATTCAAATTTTTTTTTACAATGATCACATATATACTTGGGGTCCTCCTTTGGATTAATGCTTTGATTCTTCTTGCAATAAAAATTTCTCTAGGTTGGTAATACTTTAATATTACATTGTCCTTCAATGGAAACTTCAAGGGAATAACAATTTTCCAATGTGATAGGAAGGGAGCTAGTTTGTACTGGGAAAGGGACATTTCATCATGATGAAAAATGAAATGAAACTGTCGTAAAGAGCATCTCGAGTTCCATACCTCTCAGTTTTATTCTGGTTCAACCATAATTGCTTTGAAGTGTTTCTTCAACTTGATATGATTGCCTCTTCTTACCTTTTGGGCACACTGAAATTGCCTGAAATATTCACATTATTACTATGTTTTCAGGATATTAATTTAACTTCAGTTTCATTGTGCTAAGATGCATTGACTTCCCAAGCTACCATTTGTCTGACAGGAAGGCAGAATTTATCATACTTATCACACATGTCAAAAACCCTTGGTGGAAGTATTGTGTGGTATTCTGGGTACTGAACCATCAAGTAATGCTATAATCTATCCCACTCAAACCCGAGGCCAGTGACCAATGTTGGATCCTCACTCTGTACCCTGTGTTTGGATCAGGGTACAGGGGAAACCCTCACCTCTTTCTGAGGTTCAGAGATTGCAGATTGGACAAAATTGCTTTTCCTGCCTGCAGCAAATACTCAGTCCAAGAAAATAAGCAATAAAAAGATCAAAAACTAATGACACAGATACATTGAAAATAAGAATCATTTCAGGGTTATCTAGGTTTACCCTAATATTACATGTGGAGCCTCTCCTTTCCCAGGTTCACCTTTCCTCCTTCATCTCAGTGGTCTGTATCTCTTTCCAAACCTCTGCCTGATACTCCTTCCTTTTTTAAAATTTTTTTTATTTTTCTATCTCTCTTTGATGTAGTCATTCAGAACTAAATAGAATGTCAACCTCTGAACCAATCTATAGTATATTGCTGTGACCTGAATTCCATTTTCTCAGTTACCAATAAATTTCAATTCATTTCTCATAGCTTCCTGACATAACCTCTGACTGGTTCCTACTAACTCTTTACTGTATCCCAGAAATCTAACCTGGTCTAGACTATAGTCACTTTCACAGTAACTCAATCTTCCTGTCTAGGAGGAGGGCTATCCTAGTTAGCATTATCTAATTTTTTCTTGAAGTCTAAGACAATAGTTTAAAATTTTGAAGAAAATATATTATCTATGGAAAAGAATTTTAAAATCTTTCTTATCTCATTTCAGCCTGAAGAAACATAATACTTTGTTGTAGAATGCCTGAGCTTTAATTTTTATTTCTTTCAATTAAGGAAAAATTGAAAAATGCCAAAGAATGCAAATTTTCTAAAGTCAAGGCTTTGCTTCGGTGTGTTGGGAAATTTTACAAACCCGTTCCATGAGAAGTAATATTGGATGTGTGCATTAGATGAATTACAATTCAAGTCAGTCACTGTAAGCATACCAAACAACTTGGCTAAAAGCATAACTAAATCATTCCTAGTAAATCCTCAAAAAGTTATTTTGGAAAAATGAAATAAAAAAAATAATTGCAACTTCTCATACTACCATTTATTCAATATATAAATATATTTGTATAATTGGGTATTTATCAGGGACACAGAGTCAATT
>RJWT010002351.1:0-41373 GCA_004365215.1 Cuniculus paca | reverse complement strand
CACTTAGTTCAACTGTTAAGGAAAAAAAAAAAAATCACCAAACACCGGAAAATGCTTCCCTGCTTCCCTTAAAGTTCATTTTTACCAACTGTGAAGTGTACTCCCTTTTTAAAAACAGAAATAGGTTTTATAGAGTAAGCAGAGCTGAAGCATTGTCATGGATGATCAAATGAACTTTCAAGATCATTTTCCAGATGCAGCATGGTAATGAAGAAAAAACAGATTTGGAAGTGAACCAGACCTGAATCCAGTTGCTGAATCACTGCTCACTAGTACTTTAGCAAGTTTAACCTCTCTTAATCTTTCATCATCTGTAAATTCAGGATTAGGAAAATTAGAGATAATGTAAAGAAAACATCCAGGCTGGTTCCTGGATTAATAATTTATTAACAGATTTGCCTATCATTTTTCTAGCCCACAACAGAAAGAATGACTTCTATAATTTTTTTAATTAGTAGCAATAAAGTAGCAATAAAAATTCACCTAAAGAAAGCAATTTTTTCTCCTTTGGGTTTGTTTTTTGTTTTATTAAACATAGATCTTGCTAGGTAGTTCAGCCTAGTCTTGAACTCCTGTCAGTCGATCCTCTTGTCTCAGCCTCTTTAGTAGCTTGGGACTACAAGTCCATGCCACTACTCCTAACTCTCTGGATTTAAAAATAAAATCTGAAGAGAAATACAATGTGTTCTCTTGAGCAAGGTGTCCCTATTAAATCAGATGTCTAGGATAAGAGAAAAAGTTCTTAAAAAGGGAAGCCTCTAACAGGAGACACACACACAAACACACATACACACACCCCCACATAAGGATTCCAGGTGGAGTAAATCCCATACTGTTGGATCTATGTCACAGAAAACCTATAGGGAAACATGATTTTTTAACTTCCTCAAAATTCTACTTTCATAAACCAGAGCTATTTGGCTGACAACTACAAACATGGGCAAATCAAAAATATTTGCACCTGCATGAGAAGGTCGGGGGGGTGGCTACACAAGATGGGAATTCCTCTGTGCAACAAGGAGAAAAATGCTATACCATTTTCTTTTGTTGCTTTATGTGATGAAAAGAATGCCTTAGTCATTTGACTGCTCTTGCATCAGGGCTGTTTTTCTCCTCTACCAGACAGGACTAAAAGCTTGTAAGGAGTTAAAGCTTTCAGAATGCTTGGAGTGAAAACACTGACAGGATATTCTGAGCTGTTTTCGCAGCCCAGTAAAATCGAAGAAAGTCTGAGCAATAGAGCCAGATGGGCCCTCCCAGCTAAGTGACCTTGGGTAAGCTGAACAGTTTCTCTAGCTTTCATTTTTCTCATCTAAAAAATTGGGTGAATAGCACTTGCCCTGAAGAGTTGCCTGAATTTAATAAGCTAACAATTAAAATGAAACTGCTTCAGAATTTAGAGCACTCAATACAGGCTAAATGCTTTTTCCCAAAAATCTCAGGCCCCAAAAATACACAAAATGCTGGCAGTGTATATACAGACATACTATAAATGCTCATCATTCTCTCTCATTTTGCAGAAAGGAAATCAAGCCGAAAAGGAGAAAGTAACATCCCCAAGGTTGTACAGGTTACTGGCAGAATTAGGTCTGAAAACGAGTTCCTTCATGCTCAGTACATTGTACCTTGCTTCATTAGGTACATTCCCTTGAGGATGGTTCAGCAAGTCAATGCAGACAGAAAAACAAACCAACCCGCCGCCTTTCCTGATTCAGCCATACAAGAGTTAAGCTCAGCCTCAAAAGCTCTGTGCAGCACACTCCTTATGGGAGGAGGCCCGAGAGGCAGTGAAATCCATTCCTTTGTGTGATTGGTTGGTTCCCAAAGGGGTGGGAAGAGGAAGAGGGAGAATAATGTCACCAGATCCCCATGGGTAAACAACAACAGGAGCATCTGCTGAGGTTTTCAACTAAATCCATAAACTATTTCTGAATTCTTGATCACTAAACCTACAAGACTACTAACTTCTGACCTTCAGCAAAAAAAACAGCCCTTGTTCCTCAGTGACTAGAATCCTAGTAATGCAGCATGGACAACTGAATGTAAAAGGTAGTTAATATTTCTCTGGCACAATAAAATCAGTACGCAAGGCTCGCATTCTGGATGCTGGAAGCTCCTCTTGCCAGTACAAGGGCAGAGGACTGTGCCTGCTCACTTCGGCTCACCCAGTTCTCTTTTAAACACTGCCATTTCGGAAACCTGACAGGACTATTTAATCACATTCACTCCTCTGACATTTTCTCCACCCTGTCCACTCCTTTTAAAAAGGGGATTACGCTATTGCAAAATGTAGCTAATTATGTTAACACACATGCACAGCAGAGGGAAGGGAGGATTTGGGGAGAGGGAAACCCAATACCTTGCCAAATCCACTGGTAGGGAAGCCCAGGTTATTAATCCAGAACAGGGCCACTTAACTGAATTAGTTGAGGCAATACTCTTCAATTCTGGCTAGATTCTTTGCTTTAGGGGAAAATGCAAAAAAGGTTTGTCTCCTCAAATTTATACTACCCCTGACAATTTTTCTTTGCTTAGAAGTTTAAAACTCTATACACAAAGTATAGTATGCAGAGAATTAGAAAGGCAGTGTAGGCTACAGGGACTCCATATAACTGATTGGGAGAGGTTCTGAAAACTAGATTCTTTTTGTTCTCACACAATTCAATTCTAAAGTTCAAGACCAACATGGGCTACAAAGTGAGCTCAAGGCCAGTATGAACTGCATAGCGAGACCCTGTCTCAAAAAGATAAAAAAAACAAAAGATAATGATGAGCTATAGGAATGTGTATCTAGTACAGTACCTGATGAACAATAAGCATTCATTAATTAGTAGCTGTGGCACTAAATTATAATTAAAGACTGTAAAGCCATTTCTATAAAGAAATAACACTGCCAGCTGACAATCATATTAGCATTCCTACACCTCACCCATCCCATCGTAGAGTGGTAAAAACATGAGAATGCCAAAAGCTATTTAATGACTATACTGAGCAACATGCTATATGCTGCAGACAAGAGTGAAAAGATGCAACCTCTGCTTGTGTTGTGGGGCAGGGGGGACACACAACCAAAGGAAGTCACCAAGATAAAGACTTGAAGAAGGTTTAGGTATTGAACTACTCCTCAGTGTAAATGTTCAGGAATTGGCTTTTCAATCTACCCCTGACTTGAGTCAAATTCAATTTGTGGGGATCACAGGGTAGGGGAATGCTGCAAGGCAAAGGCCACTCTAGAGTTCTACCGTAAAGAATAAGGGAAGGAGACAGTGGAAACATATACAGAAAGAGTTTGGTCTTTTCACATTATACCAGGCAAAATTACTGAAGAACAGAGCTGACAGCCATGACCATGGGTCTTCAGACAAGTATTACAAGATGACTGCTTGTTAGGTTAATGCAATAGCATTTACATGTTTTAGCAAATAGTCATGAAGCACTCAAGGTATTATGATCATGTAATAAAAAAAATCTCACATGAAAGGGGCAGAGGCAGAAGGGGTTGGGTTCCATCAGTCAGCAGCTCACTGCTCTCACAAACCAGTACTCTTGCTCTCCCTTCCCTTACAAATTTTGTCATCACCACGTCCCAGTCTGTCAAACTCACACACACATTACAGCCTGCAGTGTTGATAGAGAACAGGGTTAGGCCACTTCTTGGTCACAACAGTACATGTCCTTCAGGAAATGGTACTGCACTGGGAAAAAAACACTGAACTGAGAATGAAAGCTCAGTATTAACAGACCCAGATCTGCCACTAGCATGAGCTGTAAGAAGAAAAGTCTACAGCCTTAGGTAAATCCTCTGACCCCTCCAGGACTCAATTTCTCAATCTGTAGAACAAAGGTGATGTGACTACATCAAGGTCTGACATTCAATGATTTTTAAGACCCGAGGTCCAAGATGATGCTTCCTACCTTGAATTCTTCTCTCAGTGATGGGGCAGACATGCCAAAGAGCTAGGGTATTAAAACAAGTGATTACAATTCACTCTCCAAAATACACCAAACATTCAGGCGTAGTACTAAACCAGCTATAGTATTTCTGGAAGACAAAAGTTTTTTGAGACTTACACTCCTGCCTACATTGATCATTTTACAAAGGTCAGAACTCACTATTCCTTAGATATTAAACCAAAGAAGTAAAAAAAAAAAAAAAAAAAAAGGAAACAGTGAGACAACAGTAAAGTCACCTGGAAGGGCTCATGATCTGCTTGCTAATGGAGCCCTCCAAACACTTCCGTAAGTAGGACACACAAGAGCCTTAGAGTTAGCATTCATTCTAAAAACAGAAGAATGATGGTTGTTATTTTGGCCAATGGATTAGGATCTGAAAGAAGGTATACAATAATCTGCATTAGACAGATCATACGGTCAGAAATAATCTTGCAACTGCCAGCACTAAAAAAACTGGCAACTTTTTAGAGAAAACTCTCTGGGGACCCAAAGCTGCAGCAACCAAGGAAAACACATCCAGATTAGATCAGCAAAGGCCTCTCCAGTTCCACATGAGTATTGTAGGGGCAATAGTGCTGGCCAACACACAAGATTTACACAATGAACTCCCTGAATGCTGCACGTGTCCAGGTCAGAAGAGCTACTGCTCTGCCACAAATGACCCATGAAATAGTGGGTGCCAGCTGTCCTATTACTGATGCCTTCAGCTGCATTTCCTCAAGGGGCCTGATTGGGTTGTTTTTTTTTTTTAATAGTCATCACCCATTCCCCCAATTTAAAATTAAGAATAATTCTTCTATATTGTCCCAGTCCTTTCACCTTTCTCTTCCTGATAGAAAAGTGTACTAATACATGGCACAACACAGATGAACCATGAAAACATTATGCTAAGTGAAAGAAGCTAAACACAAACACCCATATATTGTATTAAATCCATCTATGTGAAGTAGCCAAATAATGAACCTGTTGAAACAAAGAGACTAGTGGCTGCCTATGGTTCAGGGAACAGGGGCATAAAAAAATTGGAAATGACAATTAAGAAGGGAGAGAGGTGACTGTAGCATAATGAAAATGTTCTAAAACTGATCATAGGGTGGTTGAACAATTCTGCGAACATACTAAAAGCCAATGAATTATATACAGTACTGTAAATGGATGAATTACACAGTATGTAAATTATATCACAATATTCATGCTTTTAAAATGTCCTATGAAGATCACAACCTTTTTTTAGCAAGGACGATTTGGTGAGATGATTTATTCTTTTACCCATCCTTTGTTTCCAAACTCTTGGTCCTTCCTCTCAAACACATATTTAGCTTTTTATATTCTCTGCTCTGCTGCAGCATCCAGCTCAGGCTCACACCTTTCCTGAGACAACAACTGTGCTGATGTGGGCTTCACATTGAACTTAAAGGCCAGCACTGCTCTATCCTGATTTTAGTGTCATTCCTTACATACCTAGTTTCCTTTAGTTCAGCAGAAACAGTAAAACCACTCTGGTAGGAATAAGGAGGGGGAGTAAGAGAAACAGAAAACAGACAGGCCCTTCACCATGCACACATACAAGCAAGCACCCCCCACGGTGGCTAATGATCTACCACATCATGAAAAGGAATTAAGGATAAACAACAGCATAAAAGGACAAGTTTGAGAGTTTTAACAAATTCAAGTTCTAATCAAAACCTTTGACCAAGTTACTTTAAGCCTCACTCTCAGTTTCCACTTCTGTAAAATGGAGGAAATACTACCTTATGCATCTAATGTATGTGAGTATTACAAAACTTAAAGGAGAACATCTATGCAAATGATTAATAAGATGCTTGATCCCTGAAGCAATCTGTAAATAATAAAAGTATTTATGGAAGCTGAACACCCAGTGTTTTTCGTGTTGTCCTCCGCTGGTCAGCCTCCATGTCAAAAAGCCGGCAATAAAAGCAGATTACTGGCACTATCAAATTGGTTATAATCCTTTTCCTATTCTAATTTTTATTAACAGATTCCCTGTCCACGCCTGATATTTCTGGCTTTTTTGCTTCAATAGTATTACCTCTCCAGTTCCATGTTCCCTTCTCAATTCTAATCTGTATTTATCACCTTAAATTATGATACACTAAGCCACTGGGCATGGTGGTGCATGCCTGTAATCCCAGCACTCAGGAGGTTAAGGAACTAGGACTGCCACAGGTTTGAGGTCAGCCTGGAATACATAGTGAGTTCAAAGGTAGTCTGAACTACATAGCAAGACCTTGCCACAAAACAAAACAACAAATGATACACTAAGGCATTCTGGATTAGTTGTTCACCCAGACTAGTGCTGCACTCAGTATCCTATTCTTCCTAAAACCATATCATGAAATAAAAGCAACTTGAGACAAATTCTAGAAAGAATTATGATGTAACACTAGGTAGCCATGACATAATGCTGTAGAAACAGTTAGTGCATGAAGATGTTTATAATAGAGTAGTACTGTTGACCTTGAAGCTTATTTTATATACATATGGGTGTATGTATATAGATAGATACAGATATATGCACAAACAACATAGAAGTAAGATGAACAAAAAGAAAGCTAAGATAAAGTTAAATATATTGAGGGCAATATTAGACATTTTTTTCTGTCTATATGATATTTGTTCTGTTGTATATTATGAATTTTTCTTTGATAAATATTACTTTTATCTTTTAAATATTTTAAGGACTTAAAAAGGCAATTAATTAAAAAAACTCAATGCCTCTCCAGAGTATGCCTATGAAGCCAAAAAGAGCAAGGATCTAGTCCATATCCTACCACTTACTATATGCGTAACTATTAGCAAATCATTTAATGTGTTTAGGCTTGGTATTCTCATCTGGTAAATAAAGATAAAACTTCTAGCTAAGTACTCAGCACGCAGTCTCCAGAAAACCCCAGTGCCCTTACTCTTCTGTTCCTATACTCTCTGGTAGGGGGTTTCATGTCACCTGAGCATGCAAAAGAACTCCTGGAGAGTCTGCTGAAATCCTTCTCTAAAACCCATCCTCTGAGTTTCTGATTCAGTAAAGTTGGGAAGAGAGGAAGACCATGAATTTGTATAAGTTTCCAGAAGGAATGGATGGTGCTGGCCCAGAAACCTATACTTTGAGGGCTACTGCTCTAGGTAATAAGAAAGCCCTGACAATATTCTCCACAGATATTCAGGGTCTTTTTTAGCTCAATACTACTTCAGGAATACTTGATCACTAGATACTGAATTAAACTAGACCCTCGTAACGCAATGCATGCTTACCCAAAAGCCCAACTTACAACACTGGATAGATAATTCACCCCAGGACACTGAGGGAACCAGTTTTCTTTTTCTTTTTTTCTTTTTTTCTTTGGGGGTGGGACCAGGCAATGAACTCAGGACCTCGTGCTGAGCTAAATCCCTGGCCCCGGAACTTAAGTTTTCTACTTAAAGTGGTCAGCAAATAACAATTACTAGTACTATATTTAAAATACTTTGATTCCAGTGTGGGAAAAATCACCTGGGAATCTGGGTGCAGATCAAGCAAAACGCAAGAGACAGACACTGAAAATCCACTGTAAATTGTTCCATAACTGTCTGGTAAATTTATCTGGGGCAAAAGGGCAGATTCTAAAATGTTACAGAAAACTTGGCTTGGCTCTGGGTGCCCTCTGTTGACAAAAACCAACATAACCACTGACTCTTTTGTTCCTTCCCTCTTCTCCTCCTATCCCAAGGGAGCCAAGAGTACTGAAACGTGACTAAGATTTGCAGAAAGATTTTCAGCTAAGAAATTTATTCTTTAGTCTGTGTTTAGGCCGAACAAACTTTTTCTTCTTCTTCCAGTTTCCCTAGTTCCTTTCTCTGTATTAGGCTCTGTAGCTTATGTCTGAACAGGTTAACTAAGGATTGCAAACATCTGCTTTTGTACAATCCACACACAGAACGTGAACTAGGATGGGTTTTTACCTTTTTTGTTTTGTTTTGTTTTTACATTTTTAATGAGTGCAAAGAAAAATAAAGACTTAATATTACATGACAGATGAAAATTTTATAAAATTTAAATGTCAGTGCCCACAAATAAGGTTTTATTAGAGCACACCTATACTCATTCATTTGTATCCTGTCTATACTGCTTTCATGCTACCACAGCAGAGCTGAGTAACTGAAACAGAGATGGTATGGCCCAAAAAGCCTGAAACACTTACTCTGTGACACTTGACAAAAAGTTTGCCCATTCCTCTTATACATATGGATAAATGTGATGTCTGAACCTCACTGAAGTACAAAACACTGGGTTATCATTTCTATGAAAAGTAAGGACACTGTGTTGCCTCTTGGACATATTTTTTTGTTAAGGTTTATTAGTGAACCTATACTAAGAGCATCCTATATTACAAATGAAGAACCAAGCATCACAGAAGTTAGATATCAGGCCCGAAGTAGAATTTGAACTCTGGTCTAACATCAAAGTTTTTTGTTCATCCTCCAGTTTTAAACTGTGTTTTAGTCAGGGGAGGAGCCTCATGGCAAAAGGAAACCCAGAGGGTGGGGCCCTAGGATTCTGTATTTTTTCTATTAGGACCACCCCCTCCTTTCCTTTTATAATAAATTTTATTTGTGAAATCTGTCATGTTATACAGCTCTAAAATTATTCCAAGCACTTACGGTTTACTACAAAATGTTTTTGCTCTGAAGTGTGTTTTTTACTACCTTCCAGCTCGTATCAGCTCACATACGAGAGCTTAGAATGAACTCCCTCTCTTCTCAGGAATGCTACCTGGCACTACTGGACTTCAAAATAGGCATAAACTCAATAGTAAACCTGAAACTTGGAGAGGTTAGGCCTTTGCAGCACTGCACTCTTGTTGGTTGCTTCTGTGTACTCTGAGAACTCCGGCTACAAAACAGCAGCACCATGTTGCCCTTGGAGCTATAAAGCCTCACCTGCCCACATGGGTACAGTCTCTAACACCAGTCCTCTAGGGTGCTGCTGCAGATCTTTGCAATGGTGGCCAAGCCAGGTTCTCTCAAGAATAGGCAGACCTAACTGTTTCTAGGCTTTACTTCTCACAAAGGCCTGCTTCCATCCAAACTGCAATTGTATTTTCATAATTTTGGAACTCACTCACTATGTAGTTAGTGTGCCTCATCTACCTAGTATGTTTCCTGGGAGGTCTGTTTACATTATTCTCCTCCCCCTTTCAGCACTGTAAATGAACCTAAGGAAAAAAAAGATCTCTGTATGGCAATAAGCTGTGGAATTCATAAAACCATTATTTCATCATCTCCTAATTTCCAACCAACAGTATGGAAGAGAATTTGTTGCTAAAAAATTTTAAGCCTTTAAAAAAAAAAAAAAAAAACTCTGAAGGTAATGCACCTTACTAAAACAAAAGCCATTTCTATGCCACTTCTCACCATGTTTGGTCAATCTCTAACAATACTAGGAATCTTAATATTATCATCGCCCAATGAAAATTAAAAACCTGCCCTCTGGCATACAGATCACTGGGGTCTCATCAATGGAGAATGAGTATGAAAGTGCTATGTAAACTATACAGACCACATAACTAAATAATTATCCCTGTAAAGAAGCAGCAGAGGGGAGTAAAAAGTGTTGCTGACTAAAGAATAATCAAATGTACAAATAAAAAGTTTTAAAAAGCAAATACAAGTAAGTAAATATAAGACGTGCCCAGTGGAAATATCTAACACATTTAAATTTAAAAATCAAAACTCACTAGTTACATGGCCCTGGACAATGACTTAATCTCTGAGCCTTCACTTTTTGCTTGCAAATAGGATTAAATAATATTTACTAAATGTCTTATATAGGGCCTGGCACACAGTGCTCAATATATGCTTAGCTCTCTTCATTAGATCACTCCTCCCCCCTTACTTGTGACTCTAAAGTCACAACTGCTAGAATTAATGTATATGAACCCTGTGGCAATAATAAAATAACAGAAGTGAAGAATAAGAAGCATCTCCACCTTGAATGAGTCCATGATCCATGTGACTGACATCAGGAAGTTTGCGAGAGCACACAAACTGGAAGGTATTCTAAAGGAATAATGAAAAATCCTAATAATAGGAGATGCACAGGGGAAAGTTCTACTAATTCAATAAAAGTGTTTATTGAGTGTTTTAAGAATCCTGTATGGTTCCACAAAATGACAAATTTACAGTTAATATCCACTTGACCAATTCATTAAACTTGTAAGAGGTACTCTTGCTGCAGATATCTAGCTTCTTAAGTATTAATTTTTCATATCGCTCAGGCAAAACAAAGGCAATGAAAACCTAGCAAAAGTCTGATCAAAGTTAGGGATTTCTTTCCCCTTT
This sequence comes from Cuniculus paca, assembly GCA_004365215.1. Classification (NCBI taxonomy): domain Eukaryota; kingdom Metazoa; phylum Chordata; class Mammalia; order Rodentia; family Cuniculidae; genus Cuniculus; species Cuniculus paca. The sequence continues at coordinate 31,083 of RJWT010002351.1, read as the reverse complement.
ATTCATAAGAGAAAATGTCAATGAAGTAGTTCCTATATTCCAAAAAGGCTGACGATGAGTATACTTTTTAACTTATTCTTTCTGCCATCCTTTACCAAATTCTGTTTTTGTTTTTGTTTTTGTTTTTGCGGCACCGGGGATTGAACTCACAACCTTGTGCTTGCTAGGCAGGCGCTTAGGCCGCTGAGCTAGATTCCTGGCCCATGTTTTTGAGACAGGGTCTCACTATGCCGTTCAGGCTGGCCTTGAGCTCACTTTGTAGCCCAGGCTGGTTTTGAACTCACAACGCTCCACCTGTCTCAGCCTCCCGAGTGCTGGGATTACAGGTGTGAGCCACCATGCCCGGCTCCTTTACCAAATTCTTAGCAGGCACTTACTTTGTGCAAAGTATTCAAAAATAGGAAGGAGTATCACAGGGTTCTTTGTTCTCAAAGAACTGTATGGGTCCCAAATTTTTTCATTATGACCTAACAGGCAGAGATAAAATGCCATTACAAAGTGGAAAGCATGTCCCTCGGAAGTTTAGTAGACATTGAGAGTCTATTCCCAAATAAGAGCAACAGACAAGACTTTGTGGAAGAAGCAACTGAAGCAGACTCAAACAAGGAACTGACTTTGAACGTGGAAAATACTACGGGAGAAGAGAAGACGTTAGAATTTAAACTCATATCTGACTCCAAAGGTACATTATGTCACACCATAGTATGACTACAACACAGAAAATCTTACATGAAACATGGAAAATAACTGCAGTTGGATCATACTAGACCTAAAATATCACACTACAGCATGCAGCAAATAAAAGTTAGTTGTGAGACTCCAGTGTGATTAGAGTAGTACTTTTATTAAAATGCACAATTACCCAGAATTCCCTCCAATTATTTTCTAGTAGCATAAAATTCCTAATACAAGATCTTAAATTTTGTAATTTCATTCCATCTCTAATAAATCTTATTCAGCTCAGTAAAACAGTATACAATAATTCTATCAAGAAAATAAAAATATTTAACATATACTGAAACACGTAACTATACTATCTACCAACTATGAGGCCTTACCCCTTCCATTACGTAGAACTGGTTGGTTTTATCCTAAATCACCTACCAGTGGTTATCTGTGAAAGAACAAAGAATAGGAGCTTCTTAAAAGTAACTCATAAAATAATAACCAGGTATGGTTGTGAGATCATCTACTGCTTGGTGGTACTAGTTATTGCCAAGAATATGCCTACTAATGACTTGGCTGCCCTGAGCACTTCTAGACAGATGAACTTCCCAATTTTGACAATTGCTAGTAAAGGAAATTCTGTAACTTTCATTTCTAAATAATCCTAGTGATTAATCATCTTTAGTCAGATTGGTCACATTAAGCTTTTCAGTAGAGCTCAAATCACTGCCTATGTACAAAGTATTAGTTTAATGTAATGAAAAGCCAAGGAGTGAAATTACTCATTAAATTTACAAAATACTTAAGCAATTGGGTTAAGAGTCAACTAACAATCTTATAAAAATTACAGCAACCTTAACCTAAGCAAAAAAAGAGGCAAAGCTAGAAAGAAGTCCAACTCTGGCATAAAAGGCAGGATGTAATGAAGAAACTAGACATAGAGGAGAGAGGAGAATAAAAGTCAGCTCTATTTTTAAATCTTCTGGCCTAAATCACTCTTCTACCCATAAATCTACAGGAGCCCTGAGAGACTGAGGAAGCAAACAGATAAAAGTTTCATCTCTTCTACAAGGGAGTGACATTCCCAAGAACCACAAAATCAAACCCACTATATATACATATTATATATATAATATATATATAAATTTTTCTGTTCTTTTATCCTTTCTCATACACACACACACAAAGACATAATATTACTAGTCTGTTGGTTCAACAAAAAGAATGGTTTGTGCTTTCATTGTTTGATCATTTTTTCATGCCTGTATCTTATAATGTGAGCAATTACTTTGAAGATAACAATACACAATATATTAACCATTGTTTATTTTGTTTTGAAATTCTGTATCATTTTTATTCTTTTCTCATTTAAAAAAAAAAATCAAACCCACTAGACCCAGAGTACTTAAAGGAAAAAGAAGAAACTTAGGCCTAAAAATGACAAGACACTAACATTACTTAAAAAGCTAAAGAGATAAGCTAAATCTAGTTTTACAGCCAGTAAGTTACCCTTATCCTATGTAATTTTTAAAAATGTGATCCTTTCAACTACTTTCACAAATGAGAAAAGTAAGCCTTGGAGAAGTCCTCACAGCATTAGCACAAGTTCTTCACATTTCTCAAATTCACCTGATCAGACCTTATGGAAATGCTCAGACAGACATTAAATGAGTTCAGAGGCAATGAAGAAAGACTTCACAAAACAAAGTGAAGTGTGGTCAGACATTATGAGGGACACTTAGAATTCTACTGCAAAAAACAAAAACATTTTAAACAAAAAAGGCACTAGGAAGAAAAAAATAGCCAGGAGAGATATTTGTGTTACTTTTCTCTTATTGCTGAGACAAAATACCTGACCCCCAAAGTTAAAGGGGGAAAGCTTTATTTAGCTCATAATTTGTAGAGGTTTCAGTTTATAATCAGCTGGCTCCATAATCAGGTGGCATGGCAGGCAGGCATCACAGAGACAGAACAGTTCACGGTGGGCAGAAAGTCGCAAAGCAACAAAGAGCGACCACAGCTCTTTCTATCCCTTTTATCTTATCCAGACTACTCAGGATGGGTAGCACTCATATCGTTAATCCTAGTGCCCTTGATCTTAGCAGTGCACCATGAATGAATTCCAGCGTCACACACTCTAGAACCAGCCACCTCTGAAAAAGGCCCCACCTATGACTGCATGATGCTTTGGGGGACATCTAGACACAAGGCATAACAACTATAAACACACATATACAGCAGAAAAAAAAATCAGTGAATAAGATAACAATGAAAAACAAGAGTTGGAGAAACTAGGACCAAATTGCAGAATCTCTGAATGTCTGCCTCAGTTTAACCAAATTCTGTTCAACTTATAAAATTCTCAAAAATAACCCACTCTTTCTACTGACACTCCCAAAATTTGTATGATACCACCACCACCACCACCACCCGCAAAAATGTACACAGATTTCATTTCTCTCACAAAACCTATTTTTCTAGTGGATAGGATCCATCTATATTTCTAAATTAGAAATTTCAAATCTATTTTATTCTTTGTTTATTGCAGCAAGGAAAGTGGTTTTCTTTTAAATTAAGTTTACTGGTACATTTTAGATATATATAATGATCATATTCATCATAGGGAATTTGTACCCCTACAGGATACATTTTGATTTCTATTTTTTTCCCCAATTACCCTCTTTTCACTTCAACCTATTTTCCCCTCCCTATTTACAAAGCTTTGTTTCCATTTTATCCTTTTTATTAATAATTTTTCCCCTTTTCCCTTCCTTCCTTTTCCCTCTTGCCCCACTCTAGTTCTTCTTTCCTTTACAACAATTTTTCCCATTTCACAATATGTATTGTACATTTTGATCCTTATTTACTCTTTCAGTTTCTCACACCAGAGAAACAATGCAATGTTCACATATGTGAGTTCAATTCATTTCACTTAAGCATATGGTCTCAAATTACATCAATTTACCTAGAAATGCCTCAAATTTATCCTTAATGGCAGAGTAGTACTCCATTACATTAAAAAACCACATCTTTTTTATCCATTCCTTGGTTGATGGGCATGTGAGTTGTTTCTGAGATTTAGCTATTATAAACTGTGCTGCTATAAAAACAGGGGTACTACTCATTTCACACAGAAAACAACTATAATAAGGAAAATGACGAAACAGATTTACAAGAATGTGAGAATTAAAAACCATTTCCTTGTAAAGCTTCCCTAAGTCTTCTTTTCCAAAAAATAAGAAAGCAATTTACTGAACTCATTACATGTCAGCAAATTTACATGTTCTTTCTAATCCCGTAACAATCTTTCAAGTAGATATTATTCCTAATTTATAGATGAAGGAATTAAAGCTCAGTCAAGACAAACACCTGTCTAAAGTCAGAAAACCTGAAACACAAAAATGATTTGAACTCAAGACAGGGGTGTTCTTTTTGTGTGTGTGTGTGTGTGTGTGTGTGTGTGTGTGTGTGTGTGTGTGTACACGTTTGTGTGTGCATGCATGTGTGCACCTACAAAGAAATTTCCTTATATAGAAGTTACAGGGTCTTGGTTAAAAAATAATAATAAGCCAATGAACCTGGCTGATCCTATACCATACCGCACCCCTTAGGACAGCACAGTATCTCTTCACTACCTGAAGAGGTTTCTTGACCAAACTTGACTGCCAGTAAGAACCTTGGCTAACAGCTGTGTTAGGGAAGTAAAAAACAATCATAAACTTGCCAATCTTTCTTGGAATAACCATCAGGCCTAAGGAGAGATAGGCAAATGCCCCTTTTCACAGTCTCTTTCATAAAATACTCAGTTTATCCAAATTAAACAAATAACAGTGAAAACATACTTTTGTTTTCTTTTACTGGGGAGAGAGTAAAGGTTTATTTTATCAAATTTCCTAAGAAAAAATACTTGCAAATTGTAAACCCGACAAAGAACACGTATCCAGAACATTAAAGAACTATTAAAATTCAATAAGACAAACCAAAAAAGTAAATAAAAGACCAGAGTAGACATTTCATCAAAGAAGTCATATGAGTAGTTAATAAGCACATAAAACATAACTACATTGTTAACCACTAGGAAAATGCAAATTAAAAAAGTATTACACATTTGTTTTAATAAAAACAGTTGACAAAACCAAGCAATTTTGGAAAATAGTTTGAGAGTATCTTTAAAAGTTAAGCAAAACCTCACTATAAACTCAGTAATTGTAGTCCTAGAAACCTACCGGCGAGAAATTAAATACATGTTCACACAAAGACTTGTTTGTGAATGTTCACAACAGTATTATTCATACTAGTCAAGCTACAAACAATCCGAACACCTATCAACTGGTGTGATGGACTGAAAACTGATGGTCTACTGAAACATAAGCCGAATTGAATCAGTGTGGTGCTCAGTGTAGATAAACCACCTGAGGATTGTTGCCAGCATAAAAGGAGGAGGAGAAGGAGGAGGAAGAGGAGGAGGAGGAGGAGGAGGAGGAGGTGGTGGTGGTGGTGGTGGTGGTGGTGTTGTAGTTTGGAGTTATTGGTTCTCCAGGAGGAGCTTGTCATGCCGGCTTTCCTGATATGAACTCAGCTATTCTCATCGCTGGAGGAGCTCAGGACCTCATGTCGCTAAGGATGGCAGTGGTACTTTTCAGGGGAGCTCTGGTCCTTATTTTGAGTATCGCTTCCTGGCTCCAGTGTAGAACCCTCAACCTATGGGTACAGCTCCTTCACCCTGCTGGCATAGACTTTCTAGCTTCCACCACTAACCTCTGGGCCTTCCCTGCACAGATCCGTGAAACAGACTTGTATCAGTCATTGTCGTGGGCTCTAGGCCTCCAGCTGGACTCATGGTGGGCGTTGTCATGGGCTCTAGGTCTGCAGCTGGACTCATGCAGACTTTGCTGTGGGATCCAGGCCCTTGGCTGCATTCACTAGGTCTTTAGTATGGACAGATTTCCTGCACTTCCTTTGTATGTAACTCCTTGGATGGTCATTATAAATACTATAAATTATGTGTCCTGTATGTAATTGTTTTCCTTGTAATCCCTGACTGCTGTTATTTATCCTTAATCGGACTGCAACAACTGGTAACAGAGAAAATATGTTACACCCATAAAATGAGATATTATCTAGTGATAACTACACAGTGATACATACTATAACCTGGATGATCCTCAAAAGTATTATGCTATGTGAAAGAAGTCATATACAAAATATTACATATATCATATGATTCTGTTAATATGAAATGTCCAGCAAAGAGAATTTTACAATCAGAAAGCATAATAGCAGTTGCCTAAAAGGCTGGGGTAGAATCCAGGATTTTCTATAAAAGAATTCGAGGGAATTTAGAGGGATTAGAAATGTTTTTAAACTGGAGGATAGTGATGCTGGCACAACTCCATACATTTACCAAAAAAAGTCACTGAAAAAGAACAGGCTGAGCTGCAACTGTAGCTTGGTGGTAGAGTGCTTATCTAGCCCGTGCAAAGCAGTGGGTTCAATCACCACCACTACCACCACACACACACACACACACACACACACACACACACAATCTACCCTGGTTGAATTTTATGGTATGGAAATTATATGTGAATAATGAATGCTTTGTAAAAACCAATTTGGTGCTCACACACACACATACACAGATGAGAGAAAGAACAACTTGGGAAACAAGTTTACCATTTGGCAATCAAAATATTTATAGTCATAAGAATGTACATTTGCTCTGATTTTGGAAAAGATGGCCACGTTTGTGCAGGAAAGATAGCCACAGTCATGTCTGTCACCTGATGCAGTTTGCAAACAAAGACAAAATGCGGCCAAATGCTTCTGTGAGCCAAACTGTTTTTTGTTTGTTTGTTTGTTTGTTTGTTTTTTTGCGGCACCGGGGATTGAACTCACGACCTTGTGCTTGCCTGGGCAGGCGCTTAGACCACTGAGCTAGGTCCCCAGCCCTGTTTTTGAGACAGGGTTTCACTATGCCATTCAGGCTGGCCTTGAGCTCACTTTGTAGCCCAGGCTGGTCTCGAACTCACAACGATTCGCCTGTCTCAGCCTCCCGAGTGCTGGGATTACAGGCGTGAGCCACCACGCCCGGCAAGCCAAATTATTTTTAAAAAAAAATTGTTCAGGATGAGGTATCATGGTATTATGCAATCATAAAGCAAAATAATTATTTAATAAAAAAAGGCTTTATTAGCAAGAATAGATCTATAAAAATGTTAATTCTTCATCTTCAACAGTAACAAACCAAAGGATGGGCCACAAAACTAATAAATCAAGAAATGGCACAATAAGTAAGTTATTTAGATGCAAGGCAGTAAACAGAAGAAATTAATTCTTTCCTAGGAGGGAGAAGCCTATGAACTATCCCTGGAATCAAATGATCTAAAACATAGTAACAAAGTCTGAAGCTAACTACAGAACAAAGCTCTGTGAGAACACTGGGCACTGTTGTATTTGTAGGCCCTTCATCCACTAGAGGGTGTAAGGACAACACCATAGAAGGACTTAAAACCTTTGATGGGCAGCCTGAAAGCAGCTACTGGGGAAAAGCAACCATTTCAAAGGACCTTGCATAAAAGATGAAATTGAGATCTATACAACCTAGTAGGAAAAAAAGAAAGTGACTCTATGTTTCTTATAATTTAACAACAAAGTAGAAACACGTTTACCTTAAAAAAAAAAAAAAAAGACACCACATTAAAATTATAGGTTGTGAGATACAGAAAAGGTAACATTTTATTTCTGAATGAGTCATTTTAATCTAGTTTCCAGCTGAGGGGAGGGAGAAAGGGGAGGGCCAGGATGGAAAAACAGAGCAGGGGAGTGACTGTTAAAAGGCATGAGGTTTAAGTTTACTTTCCCTTTCTTGGAGGGAAGGAAAAGATGGGGATTGGGTTTCACACATACTGAAGACTCACTCTACCACCAAGTACCACTGAGCTATATCCCTAGGCCATAAGGTAGCATTTTTAAGGACAACGGTTTTTAGAATGTTTTTCCAAATTATAAATTGCAATCCAAAGGTGGGTCCAGAAATTGTTGGGCACAATTTACAATTTTTGGAATGTAATGGAACAGACTGGAAAATTTACAATACTTAGAGCACAGTAAGCTGTATGTATTCCTACAAATTCATATATGTTATGTGCTGGATTAGTACATAAAAGATATTACTCAGACTTGCAGTGTTTTTTAAATTCAAAAGCACTGAGCTAGAACTTGAAGAACCTCACAATATCCTCCATCTTACCAACTTACCCCAAAGGAAAAAAAATAAAAGGGGCATCATTTCTTTGCCAACAAGCCAAATGAAAATGACAGAAAATGTTTACTGTTGCAAAGTCCTCAAAGTTCATTTGCAAAAAATTAGACTAAAATAAAGTTCATTCTAGGAATAAATGGAAGAACTGGTTAGAATACCAAAAAACAAAGTATTTTGTGAGAGGAAAGAAAATACTTTTTAAGATATTTTAAATATGCCCTCCATATAAAAGACTGCTGTAACTAAGTCACATTTGTCAACCTAAACATCTCATTTGATATGTTCTTATTTCTGTGAATCCCTGAAACTTATTTATATAATGGGTTGTTGACAGAATTTTAGAAAATTAAAGGAAAAATCTTTGAGAAGTTACTGACAAGCATTTTAAAAATCAAAGTCTGACCACACATTAATGTTGTAAGATAGAAAAAGGCAAGGGAGAGTGGTGGTGTACACCTGTAATCCCAGCACTCGGGAGGCTGAGGCAGGAGTATTGTTGCAAGTTTGAGACCAGCCTGGGCTACAAAATGAGCTCAAGACCAACCTGAACTGCATAGCGAGACCCTGTCTCAAAAAAATCAAAAAAAAAAAAAGAAGAAGAAGAAGAAGAAGACAGAAAAAGACAAATAATAGACCATAATCTATCTGAATAAATGAGGAAAAAAACTTGAAAGAAATAAGTTATTTGGTGGCCTGAAGGCCCTTGAATAACTTTCCTGAAGACTTCCCATGATGTTGTGAAAGATTCTATACCATCTCATCTTGTCACACTAGCAAGAGATGAGCTGTACCGAAAGAAGACAGACACTAACAAAGATTCAGAAGGGAAATACCAGACATAGCCCCTGAAAGTTTGGAGTTCAACCCAAATTGGCCATTTACTACCTATGTGGGATTCATTTTAAAACCTCTATGCTATGTTTTTCTTATCTATAAAATAGGGTTAATAAGGCCTGACCTACCTAGTAGAGCTACTAAAACAATGAAAACTGAATTCAGTATTTTGTGAACTGTACTTAACAAGCAACTTTTATAGTTTACTAATATTCCTAGCTCCATAGCTGATTCCACACCTGAACCTAAGCAAAAGTCTATGCTACTTTATCTCAAACAGCCAGTTTCCTTCTAAATTTAAGTACTAGACAATACAATGGGCCATAATTTGAGGCTGTAGGAAAAAGATTACTCTGAGGCTATTGCATTATTTTCTTTCCTTTTTATCTTTTTGAGACTGGGTCTCACTCTGTAGTTCAGGCTGGCCTTGAGCTCACTTTGTAGCCCAAGCTGGTCTCAAACTTGTAGGGATCCTCCTGCCTCAGCCTCCCAAGTGCTGGGATTACAGGCGTGTGCCACCACACTCGGCTTAACAGCTCAACTTTAAATGGTCTGAGAATATGTAATAAATGAAAGACACTTGTGCTCAGTAAAATTAGGTATGGACAAGACACTGTAAAAGACTAGGCAAGAAGGGGTAAACAAAATACAGGCATTTCACCTAGACTGCTTTGAGTGGTCATTAAGGCCTTGTTTCACTTTTGTAAAAATATACAAAAACACACAAACAAAAGACACTAAAATTCAGATGATACTTTGAGATAGGTTATGCCAAAAAAATTTAATACAGTAGTATTTCAATCAGTAGGTCTGTATGCATATAAAGTTTTGACCCCTTATCAGAAGACTAAAAGATAAACATATTTGCTTCAAATAAAATGTTCTAAGTTAAAGTTTTAAATTATTTCTCCACTTAAAATAATTGTTTAGATAAACTTTTGATGGCCTGCTAGTTCTGATCATACCAGTGCAGAGAACAGACTACTCTTAGGAATGACCATATATCCTATATATCTCAGTTGGCCAGGGGCTCTTTCAACATTATTCTTACCATCTCTTTTCATTCTCAAAATGCACCAACTTGAACGGTAAATTTCTATGTTCATTTTAACAATAGCAGACATTACCCACACAGTGCCAGTACATGGGAGGTTGAGGCAGGAGGATCATTGCCAGTTTGACACCAGCCTGGGCTATACAGTGAGTATAGACCAGCCTAAATTACAGAGTGAGACCCTGCCCCCCTCCAAAAGCAGACATAAACTTATGGCACTAGAAGGTAAAAAGGGAACCCCACTGTACTTTCTAGGAACCCCCCCTAAAAAAAGCCATTCCAAATTTTAAAAATTCAAGCCAAAGCAGTAAATTTGCTATGCAAACTATAGCCCTCTTTCAATCAGGGTGCTGCTACTAGGCCTCTTCTATATAAAAACTCTGCAGCTCTCACACACAAAGTGTTGTCCCATTCAAAAAAACAATTCGAACCCAAAAACTGCTTTAGCCTTAATCAACACGTGAGAACCTGCTCAAGCACATGCACATAAATCACAAAGAAACAGACACCTAGGAATCTAAACCACTAACTGTAGTGTACCATCAACCTAAAATCTGCATGGCTTGAGATAAAACATTCAGCTTTTTCTGAGCTCCTTTCCATTTCTGTAAAACCAAACAATGTTTGTTTTCACTTGTATAGAGAGAGCACATCTGCAAGCAGAAAGAAGTGCTTGAAGTGCTTTAATAAAATCAATGGATTGCCATCCCATAAGGCTTGTTAACTGCTCTGGAAAGAAGGCCGAGGTGACCTAAAACAAAAAAGTAAAAAACTATACAAGATGGTAGGTGGGATTTTCCCTCCTCCTTTTCTTCACAGATTTTTTAATTAAAATGTGTTGTTGGGGCTTTTATAACATGACTTTTTAAAAAAGTCACTAGAAGAGTTGAAATACTTAGTCCATTTAGTGCTAACAAACAGATGTAGTAATTAACCAGCAGTTATAGACTCCTCGATGGATGGTTGAGCTTCAGGAGGTCTATGATGCCCCCAAATGGTAAATAAAAATAATGTGAGTGGGTGGGCACATTTCTTTGAGTGAGTCGATAATCTACAGTATGGAAGAAAGGATCCCCAAATAGAGGATAAATTTAAGTTTTTATTCAGCTATGGTACTAACTTGAACTGTCACCTTGGATAAGTCACTTTATCTTTGCATGCTTCAATTTTCTTATCTCTCCAAAAGAAACATACACTGCATCTAATTCAAAAAAGTAGTGGGGAGGATGAAATTAGAAAATATTGATGATAGTGTGTTGCAACAATCAAAATATTATTTTTTACCTCTTTTAAAATCATTGGATGCTCACAAAAATCCTGTCCAGAAGTAGTTCTCAGCTATTTAAAAAGGAATAGCACAAGAATAAGGAAAACAAAAAAAACCCACGCAATTAAAATTCACCTTTACCCCACTCTCTAGCTCCTGGATTTGCTGAGGTAAACCCTACTAGAGAGACATAAAGCTCACAAGTTCAGTTTTTGCCCAGTTCAGGCTGTTCAGTGACCAGTGTTTCACACTGACAAATGCCTCCCAAATCTCAAAGCACAAAATGAGAGTTCACAAGGTTAAGCGCATTAATTAGCAGTACTCATCTGGATTCTGTATTCATCAAATACAACAAGCCGCTATTCAATATTTGCCTACTTGCACTACTCTAAGATCTCTAATTCAAAGATCCAGTCAGAGTACAAAATAAAGCCCAAGGAAATAAACTAAAATAAACCTGTCACCATCAGAATGTGCCTCAAAGTAAATGAGCAATTTTAAGCCATGCCAAAAGGTTTGTGCAGGCCTACAGCTGAGACAGTATCAGTAGTAAACATACAGGTTACAAATGTAGGTCTCTGCTGCAAGAGAAAAGAATAAGTAGTTCCAAAGAAAGAGACTATTTTTTGTGCTTTAACAAATTCTTATTCTTTTTGTTTAGCTTCTCATTGATCTGTAACTCACACACCATTAGACAGTATCCTTTCAGATCCTTTAAATTCAATAAATCTATTTCCACACTTTATATCATTTAGCTCTATCTTCCTAGTTTCAAAATGAGCAACATTTTATAAATAATGAAATATTTGCATTAGTATGTAACATTAGATTAAGAAACTGATCATGATTTCTTTACATTAAATGTCCTAGGTAGAAAGCTCCAGATGATACAGAGAAAATGTCACTCCTTTTAAAAAATAGCTACCAGGACTCAGTCTCTGAGGCACAGCACAATCACCTCAGGGGTTTCTAAACATTTGAATAGCTAACTCCATCTCAGACTGGCTCAGTCAGAATATCTGGAGACAGGATCTCTGGGCATCAGCGTTTTTTCTGATGTATAGCCAGAATGTATCAAGGGAATGAATTTCACAACTTACAGAAGTTCTTATGACAGATTCAAAACAAAACAAAACACAAAAGACAAAACTTGCAATGTTCTCTTTTGATTTGGGGTAATGATTGTATCTTTCACTAAAAGCTTCCATTTTTCAATTCCAACAGTAACAATCCTACTGGGAGATGAAAGCTGAGATAGGTAACACCTTAACTCCATACCCTACATGGAGCCAGTCTGATGCCAAACAACACCAATAATGCAAGAACTGGGTAAATACTCTGAAATGTGAAAGGTCTCCAAGTAGGTGATGATTGATTATCCTAGCTTTTAAGATGAGTTTCAGGAGCTCTGATGAGATTCAATTAGTTATGGAAAGGAGAATCATGTTACCCTTTTCGTTTATACTATGCTGATTCATACTCGAACAAGCCTGACCAATGCTGGCTTTTTTTCTTTACAACCCCGTAAGGAATTGTGGATAAGCATTCAAAGATACCTCCAGAAACTACCCTTTCAAATCTCCCAAAGAATGTCCATACCCCCATCCAGTAAGGACATAAATTTCATTCATGACTTAAGCCACACCATTTCTCCAAGTGGCAGCTTTACGTGTTCTTTAATTCTGTTTTAGACTCATCTGCTCAAGCCTGCAAATAGCAAAAAGACAAAGGAAGCACTTCACACCCTTGCCTAAACCACACTAAGACATCTCACATTGGAAACTATTCGACTCTGACCCACAAGAGGGTCCAGCTTTTTCCAATCATACCCCATCGAACAAAGAAAGGCGGCAGAAATTTTACTCTCTCAAGCAAGTCTTCCCTGATTACAACTGTAAGGCTGAAAAATCTCCCAGGAAAGAGAATGGAATTTTCTTGCTGCAGATTACAGCAGATACTCAAAAAATCTGTGTAGGCACAGGTTAAGACAGAAAATCAAAAGATTTGATTCCAGCATTTAAAATCCTGAGGTACAAAGAAGACCGGATTAAAAAATTACTATACAGCCTGAAGAAGAAAAAACAAAATTCATCCTTACTGTACTGTACTTCAGTAACTGCTTCCTCCTACAATATTTGTAACTTTAATAATATAACTAATATTTTTAGAATATACCTTTATATCCCTAACAGCAAATTCACTGCTGAAGAAAGACGTGTTACCTTCCAAAGTAATTTCAGCAAATAGCAGCACAGCATCCTTTGATAAAACACAGATATGCACACGCATACTAGCTGAGTTATAAACAGCAAATACCAACCTGGCTATCCCGCCCTGGGAATCCATGATAACCTGGGGTCAGAGGCTCGTTCTATAAGAAAGAAAAGAAAAAAATCAAACTGTAAGAGAAAAGAAAATGTTCAAATAATCAAAATCACCCAAAGTGATCAAACAGAAACTACTATTCCAGTCCCTAAAATGTCCCAGTGCTGTATTCCACCCAACTTAGAAATATATTATCTATATATATAGATATATATATATAGAGAGAGAGAGAGATCTGATTGAGCTTTTCCAATGGCATAAACAAAGACAAACCAAAAAAGAAAAAAAGAAAAGTATTTGCTTAGGAAGGAACACTTCATAGACACTAGTTTCCTCCTTGTGTAGTTAAATCTGTTTCCTTCCCAACACAATGTATCTCAACCAGGGTGCTATTGAGATTCCTAACTTCACACTGTGGGACTTTAGTAGTCCCAGCTCCTACTCACTAAAAGCCAGTAGCCCTCCTATACACTAAGACAACCAAAAACTCCCACACATTTCCATGTTTCTCCTGATCAGAGAGGAAACAAGCACCACCCGCTGAAAACTGTCTCTTGACCTGGGAAAATTTTAGCTCTTACCACCTCGTTTTTCCTCAGTTTTTAAAAATCTGGATGAAATTCCACCTCTACTCAAGACTTCCTTTTCCAACCCGTATTATGGACTTAAGTGACTCATAACTTGTATTTATGTCAAATTTATTTTAGTTATTTGTGCAGCTTACTTTCAATATTACTCATGATTGTGATTATTATATTTTAAAGGTATGTCATATGGATTGTCTGTCTCAACTTCACATTAAGTACTAAACCAAGATCACCCAGGAGAAGGTGCTACTTGACAAAAGCTATACAAATCCTAACTTAGTATAAAGATACACAACAGCCAATCTCAGTCAACATATATGGAATACTGAAACTTCCCAAGTATAGTTAAATAACTGAAGGAATAAGAAATATAAATGAAGTAAGGCCCTTTCCTTCAAGGAAACTTTTAAATGCAAGAAGACATAAGTGCACAAAGGAATAAATGAGATCATATGCTACTTTTGTAATTTCTAAAGTGCTTAAAGATATTCATTCTTCTCTCATCTATTTGTATTTTTATTCCTACTAGCAGAATAACAAGAGGAATTTGCATTGATAGGACTTTCAAAAATGCCAAGAAAACAAATATTGCACCTAATGGGGATTATTTTCATTTCTTTGACAGTCAAAAATCCATGCTCCCTTCAAAAACATGAGTTAGGAGTTAACTTAAGCTCACTGCAGAGCCCCTGCACTTTATTCTTCATGGTTTCCCTGAAATCTAGTACAGTGTCTAATACATGGTCATACCCAGAAGAATATGTACATAAATAAATGGAGTTAAATAAGCAGAAATTATTTAGGAATTCAGCCGGTGATTCAAACATAGAGAATCCACGTGCTCCTTTCCTACTCCTAATTCTCTATCTTGGACACTAATATTTATAAATGAGTTTCTCCAAAGAAAGCACACCGGTGAAGATAACTGCCTTTAAAAAAGTTATGAGTACCCAACAATTCTGAGAAAGAAGAAAAAAACTGAAGAATACATACTTGCTAATTTCAAAGTTTACTGCAAAACTACATAATCAAGATAGTGTGGTACAGGGATAGACATATGGGACAATGGAAAACAACTGAGAGTCCAGAAATTAACCTTTACAGTTTGATGAACTGATTTTTGAAATAGGTGCCAAAAAAACTAATGAAGAAAGAGTAATCTTTTCAACAAGCGGCAATAAAACAATTGAAAAGGTACATGTAAAAATATGAAACTACAAATCTACCTCACACCATATGTAAACTATAAAACTCTTAAAAGAAAACAAAGAGCAAATCTTTGCAATCTTTGGCTAGGAAACAATTTACTAAATATGACACCAGAAGCATTAAGTAACAAAGGAAAAGAGATTAAATTAGGTTTGCACATCAGATGTTTGATAAGAGATGTGTATCTAGACTATGTAAAGAACTCTTACAAATCAATAGCAAAAAGAAAATCAATTCTATTTAAAATGTAGAAAAATGGGCTAGGGATGTAGCTCAGTGGTAGGGTACATGCCTAGCATATGCAAGGCCTTGAGCTCAATAAGGGGTGCGGTGCAGGGCACAGACAGACAGACACACAGAGAGAAGGCTTTCAACAGGCAGTTCAAAAGATATGCAAATAGCGAGTAAGCACAGCACATGAAAAAGATGCTAAATACACCAACAATTATACTAATCAAATCCACACTGAGATAACACACACTAGGATAGTTATAACCCTAAAATCTGACAATGGGAAGTATTAGTGAGGAAGCAGAAAAACTGGAATTCTTATGCATTGGTAGGAGAATGTAAAATGATATAGCCACTTTAGAAACCACTGGGTAGACCCTGGAAATCTTAGATACTGAGTTACTATGAGACCCAGAACTTCTACACCAAGGTATATAATCAAGAAAAACAAATACATATGTCTGCACAAAACCACGCATACAAATATGCATAGCTGCATTATTTCATAATAGCCAAAGAGTAGAAACAACCCAATGACCATCAACTAAAGAATAGATAAAATATATAGTACCTCCATAATTGAGTATTATTCAGCAATAAAAAGGAATAGAATACTGACATAACATAACTGAATTCTAAAAACATTATGCTAAATGAAAAAGACCAGACACAAAAAGACCACAAATTATACAATTCTATTTATAGGAAATGTTCAGACTAGGCAATGTTAGTACTGACAAAAAACAAATTAGTGGTTCCACAGGCTAGGGGACAGAAATGTACAATGACTGCTAACGGGGAGTTTATTTGAGAAGTGATGAAAATATTCTAGACCTAGATACTGGTGACAGATGATTATACTAACCTGCCCCCTTAAAATAATAGAGTAAAAATACTTCTGAACTGTGCCATCTATGGTAATCATACTAGTTAAAACCATGATGGCTTTTTCGTGCAGTTCTAAAATTGATCAAATCCAGAGCCTTCACACTGAATTACTTCCCCAGTCCTTTATTTTTTAATTTTGAGACAGTGTCTCACAGTCACTCAGTTACCCAGGATGGGTTCAAATTTGTGATTGGCCTCCCAGGATGCTGGGATTACAGGTGTGCACCACCACGCCTCTTTTCACACTGATTTTTACAGGAAAAATATACACCACTTAGATTATAAACAAAAAACAAGGTTCCTAAAATTCACAAGCTGGTTTGTTCTGAATTCTACAACTTTACATTAACACCATCCCCTAACGATAATAAAGATGATGCTGATGATGACCATTAGATAAGAGCAACTAAGCGGTATGGTTTCAGGATGAATGGGAGAAGGAAAGAAAGAAGCAAAGACAGGAGATAACAAAGAGGTAAGTTAGAACGTAGTCCTACCATTAAAAAAACTAAGTCAGAGAAAGTTAGCAACTGGCTCAGTAACACCTAGATATCAAATGGAAAACATTAAGTGCCAACCTGGGTCTGCTGGCGCCCAAAGCCCTGTCCTTTTCATTTTGCCAAGTTCTCCTCAAAATGACCACTCCATATTACCTCTTTACAATAAATATCTCAACACTGTTTGAGAAAGGGATTATAGGGTTAAGAAAGTAATTACGAACTTCAAAAGCTTATTAACAAAGATTTATTATTTCCAGAGAACATTCTACATATCAAATAATTCATAAAATTTTAAGAAATAGGTCACATTCCTACAAGCCAGAATTGTCAAAAACTTTCATAGCTAAGATGGATGCAACAAGCTGCACAGAGAGGTGTCAGAGAAAGTGAATTTTTCTTTTACCTGTCTCAGCAAGGCATTACTTTTCATATTCCCCACCTCTCAGACAGGACTACTGGTAAATCTCGGGGTCCTTGGAAAAACTCCTGCTACTCTAGGAGTGGTCTGCATTTAATGAAAATGAGCTGCTTTTAATTCTCCCATGTATATACTTCTCTTACAAATGCATTAATTTTGTATGACTTTGAACGTTATGTTTTTTTGCTTGATACTGTGTGAGTCATCTGCACTGATGTACACCACTATATTCTATTAGCTCTGACAACTACTATTCTAAAACCTATAATTTTAGAATATAAAATCATATATATCTATATATTACTTCTGTCATTATTTACTGTCATTTTACTTCTGTCATTATTTTCCTGTTAATGGATACCTACATTCTTTCCAGTTGTTCCTTTACCTGTGTTTGTGCTCACACACCATGCCACCTATGAACATTCTTTTATAATGCCATTTTCCACTCATGATAGATCAGAAAAAAATCAAAATGAAAATATCACAGAATGTTAAGAAGATGAATAAGCAGGTACCTTCACTAATAGAAATAAAGTACACTGGGACCAATATTTTGGAAAGCAAGCTGACAAACATTTGTGTGTATACCTGCTTGCAATTTCACACTTTCTATCTCTTCCAGAGAATCATTTGTATCATTTTACATTCCCACCAGCAGTGCACAAGGGTTCTAATTATTCCACAGCTTCGCCAAACACTAGTATTTTGTTTTTCTTTACTAATAACTACTTTAACGAGTGTGAAATGTCATTTCATTATGGATTTAGTTTGTATATCTCTTATGATTAATAATGTTAATCACCTTTTAATGTGCTTATTGGTCAATGTACATTTTCTTTACAGAAATTTCTGTCAATCATTTTGCCCATTTTTAAACTGAATTGCTTGGTTTTGGTTATTGACTTATATATGCTGTTGAGTTTACATATTTTGGACACTAATCCCTTATCAGATATGATTTCTACCATTAGTGGGTTATCTTCTACTCTGCTGATACTGTCCTTTGATACATAAAGTTTTTAATTTTAATAAAATCCAATTTATCCACCTTTTTCTTTTGTTGCCTTAAATTTTTGGTGTCATGCCCAAGAATTCACTGCCAAATCCAAGGTCATAAAGATTTATCCCTAAGTTTCCTTCTAATAATTGTATGGTTCCAATTTAAGTCTTTGATCTACCCTGAGTTGATTTTTGTATATGGTACATATTTATTTGCATGTCTTAATTGATTTTGAGATTTCTTACATCTCCATCCATTAACCATCCTGGTTTTTGAGGATCTGGAATTAAATATGTATTCCATTCATCTGCTAGTTATTAATTAACTGACTTTCAACCTCCAAATTACCCTTTTGCCAGCTCTATGAAAATGGACCTCGGCCCTTTAAATATTTCTCCTTTTCTAGCATGCATGATGTCAGGCTGTGTCAGTAGAGGGCAGGAGAGCCCTTGAAGGAGGAAAAGGTGTTGCTGCTAGGTCCCAGTGTGTTTACTTAATGGCTCCTCAGGACTAGCAGTTTCTTCCCCTCTCTGCTCTTACACTGCAAATTAGCCCATAGTCAGCAGCAGCTTCTCCAATAGTTCTCCTTGGGCTCTTACGTAGCATAGTGTCTCTGGTGAGACAACTCCCTAAAAACAGCTTTCCTTAGTACCCTAGAGGGTTAATTCCTGGCAACTTCAGAAACGCTGGTTATCAGCCAGCTCTGATAGCACACATCTGTAATTCCAGCCACTCTGGAGGCTGAGGCAGGAAGATCCCAAATTTGAGGCCAACCTGAACAACTTAGCAAGATCCTGTCTCAAAAATAAAACAAAAAATAAAGTGGACAGGGGATGTAGCTCAGTGGTAGAGCACTTGTCTAGCATGCGCAAGGCAATAGGTTCAATTCTCAGTACCACAAAAAAAAAAAAGGCAGATATCCCTCAGATAATGCAGACACTTTGTTCTCTTTCATCCAGAATAATAGCTAGTGCCCTTTCCAACAAGGTCCAGACTTCAGTTCCTGGTCTGGGGTGGCAGAGAAGAGATACTAAGGGAAACAGTTCTTATTTGGGTATTTTTATCTCAGGAGTGACTGCCATTATATATAAATTGTACTAATTACATTTTATGTATTGATCATATTAGTACATTACACCTGCATATTACATGCTGTTCTTTAGAGTTTTCTTTACCCCCTTCGAACCAACCCCTCATTACATTGATCTTCTCCTGCTTAAGTAATTCTTTATATTAAGTTCCCTGTCCAAATTCCTATGTGGTCTCTCTAAGTTGACCCAGACTGATACAAGTAAGCTGAAATGAAATGCAAACCGCCACTTACTATACACAAGATAGACATTATATTGGGTGTATTATATACATTATCGCTTTTAATTCTCACTAAAACTCCATGGTACATCATTCTGCAGTAAGGAAACAGAGGCTCAAGAAAACTATGCAAATCCAGGTCTATCTGACACTAAAGTCCCATTGGTTCTCTATTACAGTATTTCTCTTCACAGAACCTAGCAACGCATTTTTTAAGAAACTGAATGTCTATGTGTAGAAAAGAACACAGCAGGCCTGACTGCTATCCTCAGAAAGAGCAGTGTGCACAGTTGGTGGCTTGATGCTTCAGGCTCAGATTTCAGGAGGGCTCCATGTCCACAACTGATACTAATGACTCTTTTTGGTTCACACTTGCTTGTCTACGGCAAGGTATTTGAGTTTTGGCATGTGCTAGAGGTAGGATGCCAGTGTGAACAGCCCTTCTACCCCAATCCCTAATAATCTCAGCATTCAAGTTTCTAAAGAACGTCCCAGGTGGACAACACTGTCGTAAGTCACGATGGAAGAAATAAGTATGACACCACTGCGAAAGGGCCCTTGGAAGCTTGATCCTGGCTTCCCCTGGACTTTGTCCTTGCACCTTCTTCCTTAGCCAATTATGTATATGATGTCCCTTAATTATTACAAAGCATATCTGTAAAGGTGACTATATGCTGAGTTCTGTAAGTTCCAGTGAATCACTGAACCTATGGTAGTCTTGGGAACCATCCTTCTAAACAACCTACAACACACCAAATACTTTGCTAAATGCTGAGCGCACACAGATGACTAGGTCTGTTGCCCTCGGGGAACTGTCCAGTCTATTTAAACTTCCCTTCTTTCCCTTCTCTGATTTTCACTTCTTAGTCTGTTCATCATTTAAAATAGATTAAATACATTTCCCTGAGCTAAAATTTCATCCTTAGTGAAGTGATGCTAAGTAAATATTTAATAAGACCATCAGGCAAAAATCTGAGATACAGAGCTCTAATAAACTCTTAGTCCACACATATTTTCTCTTCACTTTCTCCATCTTATTATGTTCCTCCTTAAAAATAGACAAACCTTTTTATGTTGCTGGTGGGAATGTAAGTGGAACAGCAGCCACGGAAAACAGTCTGGCAGTTCCTCCAAACGTTAAATAAAGAGCTATCATATGATTCAGCAATTTCATTGCTAAGTACATCACAGCCCAAAGAACAGAAGAAAAGGTACTCAAATACTTGCATACTCAGGCTCATGGCAGCACTATTCACAACTGTCAAAAAGTGAAAGCAATCCAAATGTTCATCAACAAATGAACAGATGAACAAATTATGGTTTATAATTGCAAAAGAATATTATTCAGTTATTAAAAGGATTTTTTCCAAGGTTTGTTCATGTTGAAGCATATATCAGTATGCCACACTAAATGAAGGAAGTCAGACACAAAACGACACATATCATACGACTTCATTTATATGAAATATCCAGAATAAATTCATACAAACATAAAGCAAACTGGTGGGTGTTGGGGTCAGAAGAAAAGGGATATAGAGGGTAACTGATTAATAGACTTGGGATTCTTCTAAAGATGAAAATTTTGGGGGCTACATGAAGATGATGGTTGTATAATACTGTGAACATGAATGCACTATATACTACCAAATTTTTCATTTAAAAAGACTGATTTTATGTTGCATAAATTTCACTGCAAAAACTTTTGGAAAAAAATGAAGTACACAATAAGGTACAAATGAAGAAAGCTCACCAAATGTTATTTGAATGGGTATCTGCAGGTTCAAATAAAATCACCAGTGACTGAAACACACATAAATTCAAAATTGTTCCATATCTATCTTGGAAAACTAAAGATTCAAGGTGGCTCTAAGGAATAAAACAGATTTAGATGCAGTAGAATATGTACATATTTATTTCCAAAAGAAATACAAGATAAAATGCTTCTAAATTTTGTAATAGTTATATGTAATTTTGAACGTGCATGGATAAATAAAGTAAGGGTAGACATTTGCCTACTTATTTCATCAACCTGTTTAAAGTTTATATATTTAGATTGGTCCATTCTCAATTGAAAAATAGCATAAGGCCTTATATTCAGGGTTTCATCACATTCATACATATATAACATACATACACACATTTTTAGTCTGCAAGAATTTATTTCAAAATGTTTACAGTGATCATATACCCTGTGGTGAACTTTTGAGTGAAATTTAGTGACAGGGGTGGGGGGATCCCATACCTATATTTCTTAACAATTTTTGAACAATGAACTTGTATTATTTTAACTTAACCTTCAAAAATTGGAGATAACAGTATCTACACCACATAATAGGACCATGTCCTAGTTATGTGTCATAATTCCTTCCAAAGTGAGGTATAGGGCAGAAAGTCTAGCTGTTAGAACCCCACGGACCTGAACTATGTCTATGGCAACTTATTTTTTTGACTATGGGAAATTTATTCCTCTTTCAGCCTCAAATTCTTCAGCTTTTAAATGACAGCACCATCTGCCTCACAAGGACTTGTCACAAGGATAGAGGTAATATATGCAACGGGACTTACACAGTACCTGTTCTTTAATGGGATAGCCTTGCTATAAAACAATAACGCATCCATATCCATGAGTTCAGCATTTGCAGATTCAACTGACCACAGATGGAAAATGAGTGGGAAAAGATGGACACATGTCTGTATTGTACACAACACACATTTTTCTTCCCATGATCCCCTAAACAATACAGCATAATAACTACTTAAATAGCATTTACATTGAATTAAGGATCATAAATTAACTTAGAGACAGTTTAAAGCAGGGTTCCCCAAACTCTGGCTATTGACAAGAAACCAGGACACACAGCAAGATGTAAGTGAGGGCAAGCAGCAGGTGAGCAGTGAAGTTTCATCTTTACCTATAGCCATTCCCCATTACTCGCATTACCCCCTAAGCTCTGTCAGATCAGTAATAGCATGAAACTGTCATATGAACATGAACCCTAGTGTGAACTGCATGTGTGAAGGACCTTGGTTGCAGGCTCTTTATAAGAATCTGATGTCTGATGATGAGTAAAGTTGAGTTGGTGATGCTAGTACCAGGGAATGTATTATGTATCACATATTAATTTTTTAAAAAGAAACTAAACCCCTACCCCTCATCTGCAGAAAAATTGTCTTCTGTGAAACCGGTACCTGGGGCCAAAAAGGTTGAGGGCCATGGTTTAAAATATACAGGATGATGTGCATAGGCTATACACAAATACAGTATCATTTTATATAAGAGACAAGCAGATTTTGGTATGAGGGAATCCTGGAACCAATCCCTACAGATACTGAGGGACAGCTATATTGCCTTTTGATTGAAAATGGAAACTCAGGTTCAGATTTACTGAGGTTAAGAGACATGCCCAAGGTCTCACAAGCAGTAAATAATAAAAAGGGCCTGAAACTCAACTCTTCTAATTGCAAATTTGGGGTTCTTACAAGAAATATGAAATTTACTTTGTATAATCACTGATAATTATTCAAATCTGAATGGAAAAACAATTACGTGAATACTTATGATTAAATATGTCAACTGATAAACACCAACAAATTAGTTTATATTGTAATATTCAACTCACACTGGTGTTTCACTGAAGACTCCATAAGTTTTGGCACTAAAATTTTTTTTAAAGCTACCTTTTAATTAGGCTCAGAGTACAAAGGAAATCTATCACAAAGGATCATTCCACAATGCTCAAAAATTCCCTTTGAGGTTAGCATGTCGAATACCATACTCTTAACACTTTTTCCCCAAAAATCAACATAGACAAAATAAATTTTCTTTAACTGATGTATGCTAGCTATTTCAATTTAGCTTTTATAACAGTCTTTTGTTATACCACTATTCAACTGATGTCAAACCAGTTCTTTTGTGCATTAGCAGAGTTACCTAGGACAAGTTCATCTTTCTGGATCTCAATTTTATGGTCTGTACAATACACAATTTTCTGGTCTGTACAATACACAACCAAGCAAGGATGTTAAAATGAGGCATAATGTATACAGTGCACTTAGAAGTACAGTTACCCTGTAGAGAAAAGCTATTGTATTAGAGGTTTTGAGTTCATATTCCTCCCTTTCCTCTCAATCAACTAAGATTTCTATGACTGGTTAAAAAAAATAGACTTTTCTATTTCCTACTGCTATAATTTTCACTACTCTACTGGCTACAACTGCCAGTTCTCAAACTGAACTCTCTATCATTTACTTCTGATGTCCCCAGGGCATATCCTAGAACTTCCTCTTACTATACCTATTCCCTTGGTAAGAAAGAAAGAAAATACTCATTACTTATTAACACAATGATCTGATGATAAATAGCACATTAGTTCTTGCATGAACCAATCTAAAAGACTTCAAACAAAAACACCTGAGAGTTTTATGGTTTTATTTCTTCAGACTAAGTTTCTTAAAAAATAAACTTCATTTTGTAAAGCATTTGGTCAACTATCAGGAATTCATAGGGAAATATCTTTATCAGAATTCATCATCAGCTCACTTAGTCCCTCCATCAGCTCAACTCTTCAACTTCTGTAGTTCTTCCTATTCTAGCCCTCTTTGGTTAATCATCTCCATTTAATGAAAGGCATTTTGTAGGAAAAGGGGAAAGAAAACTGTAAGTACATTTTCTTCTGAGTACAATTAATTCTTAAGCGCTGAAAGATGGCTAAGAGGATAGTACTGAGACTCAAGTGGAGCCCTTTTTGAGAAAACAGAACTATTCTACAGACTTATCAACAAAAGGCTGAAGAAGAGGTGAAAAAGAAAGGCTGTAACTTATGCAGACCCTGCAAAGTGCTAGATAATTTATACACATGATATCATGATCCGGGTATCATTCCACTATCAAGAAGACAGACTCAGAGAGGTTAACTAAACCAAGGCCAAACAGCTAGTGAATGGCAGAGTCAAAGTAACAATTATAATTCTGTTCTTTCCATTATACGTCAGTCAGTAGCTTAGTCTAGACAAGCCTTTATTCATCAAGCAGTAGCAAAGGTTAAGTACATGCTCATCTGCACACCGGCTCAGTCGAACTTCTTCTGTTCTAGCAAAGGGAATAACTAAGAGAATTCTTCTTCTGTAACCTGAAGTTATCGCCAAAGAATTACCAATGATAGAAGGAAAGTAGTGCTTCTTAAACTTTAAAGACAGGTTACTGGGTACCTTGTTAAAATGCAGATTCTAATTCAGTGGGTGCAAGTGAAATTCTTGCATCTCCCAGAAAATGACGAAGCACATGATGCTTAGGCTATTCTCTTAAAATAGATTATATACTGATTCCCAATTCCCACCTGATCATCTATCATCTTGCAATAATTTAAAAACAAAGACTTCTGGGCTTCTCCCTCCTGGATTCCATGATGTTTATAACAGGTGAAGATTAACTCTAATACAGAACTGTAACTGCTGAACTATACTACCTCCAGGCACCTTCTACACCAATTTTGTAATTTCGAGAAATTTACAGTTATTAATGACAATAAACATCAGGCACTGGTTGAAAACATATTGAAAGTTAAAGCGTTCCACATATTAACTCTTCAAACCACTCTGTAGGTAGGGCTGGTTATTTACAGCACTATCCTTCCCATTTTACCTATGAGGAAACCAATACACCAAGAAACTTGTTACTTACCCAAGGTCAGTTAGTGAGTAGCAAAACAAGGGTTCAGACTTGAACCAATCTGATTCCAGAGTTTGTGCTCTGAGACACATCGTCTAACACTGCTTCCCACATTATCCAACAATAATGTCACTGATTTTAACAGGCACACTTGAAAAAATAAATCCAAATGGGTCACCTCAAAACATGTTTCCCTGAGAAGGTGGTGTACACTCTAATTCCTCAGACACTACCATTACTCCAAACATCACAGCTAAACTGTATAATCCAATGGCTTTTGATCTGAAAGTGAAAGTGCCTTCAGAACCTAAATCTATGGCTTTAAATATCTTTAACTGCAATAAAACCTCATCACTGGAGCATGGATTTGATTTTTTGACACCACTACAAAATCAGGAAAAGCCAATTCAAAGATATATAATGTCTGACGAAGGCAGACATTTTTAAAATAAAAAATTTAGTGTTTGGCATTGAAAATGTTTTCCTCATCACTCATCTCTGAAGCCGATTGCAAACAAGAGTTCTTTATGTTCTGCGCAATGGTTCTCTCACCAGAGCCAAGGTGACTATTCTGAAGGGCAACACTCATTTGGAAGCACAGGTCTTACTTGATTTTTAAAAATCAGCCTGTTAGTCATACTTAAAACACACACACACACACACACACACACACACACACTGCCCCTTCACTATCAATAAAAATATGCATATGCTCAGAACTGTCTTGAAGCATGCAGTTTTCCTTTCTGCTTCAAAAGCAACTGCTTTGATTTTCTTTTCAACTTATTTTATCTTTTTTACACAACATGGTTTATTTATATACATTCACCCACATAAAAATAAATACCATAATCAGTCATAAATGAAGCATTTAGCTGCATCATAAAAGGCATCCTACAAAAACAACTATATATACCCAAAGTATGCAAATACCCTCACATACAAGGGATAAAGGTATACACACATATTACAGGACTATAATGATTTTAAAAATACCACATTTTTACATCTCATGAGCTCCTTTGTTAAATAAATATGGACTTTTTCAACAAAGAAAATATCCTGCCAATTCAGAATGATTTACAGATTTTTTTTTTTTTAAATCAGGCATTAAGGCAGATCAGCACAATTTCACACAACCAACCTCTCCGCTTGGACTCCCCACATCTTACTGAAGCCACAGTCCCCTGCACAAACTCCCACTCCGTCACCCCCTACACACACACCCTACTCCCCACCAACCTCACAGGGGTTCCTGGGCTGGTCCATGGAATCTGATGACATCACTCTCTCTTCCTTCCTGGAATTCTAAACCCTGCTGCTTTCCCCTTGCACACAGCTACCATCTCCATGGCAACCTCACCTCCTCCTGCTTCCCTATTGGCTTCATGGAGCAGGATACACAAAAAGGTTTTCCGTTCTCTCCCCACTGCCTGCCCCCAAAAAACGATGCTTTCAACAGGAACCTGAGCTAAATTTAGCTACTTGGTACTGAAAGTCCTCTGAGTAGAAAAATATGGAGAACTTGCCTCCTTTCTACATTCCACCTTTCCCACCGCAAAATCATTCCTCACTTCCTTCTGCCTAGACCCCAACCCAAAAAACCAAGTAGTGACAAGTACTGAGCCTTACAGACAGCCAAAATGTCTGCCTCCACACGTAAGGGTGGCACAGAGAAAATTCTTACACTCACCTCCTCCCAAAAAGAGGAGGGTAGGAAAGGAGAGGGAAGATGCACACACAAAAAGTATGCACAAAACTGTTGAAATACTTCAAGTGCCAAACATCAGTCTTCTGCTGTTTCCTTCCACACTAAGCAAAGAAGCAGAAACACCATGACTAAAGAAACAACAGTCTACCCTCTTAGAAGACCAAATTTCATTCTATCTATCTAATACGATTTCCTCCACCATGGCACAAAAAAACAGGAAAGAATGTGATAAAGAAAAACCACACACTTCTCTAACCAAATACACAGACAGCCTAGGACCACAAATTCTGGGTCCAATTTTCCATCACAGAGACTCACCTATTACATAAATTGGAGCACATTCCCACTGCATTTAAAAATTAGTACCCAAACAAAGATGTTACAAGAATTACTGACAAAATTAATGTAGAGTAGTTTAGGTTAGGTCCCTGAACCAAGGGACTGAATAAATAGAATAAACTGACATCATTATTAATTCTTGTGAATATAATCAGAAATTTTAAATCCCTACAGAAAGAATATGAACCTCCAGAAAATTACTTTTATAACCATAGATACGTCATATGCATAATTTCTTGAACCATAAATAGTTCTATAAATGTTTCTACTTCTGGTAAAAAATAGCAATACTCACCTTAAATACCAGCCAACCTGTGACTAGTACTCGGTTTTGGAGCTGGCCCTTTTTCATTCTTTTTTTCTGTTTTTGCTTTTTTAAGACTGAGTCTCATTGTAGTTCACTATGTAGTCTTGAACTCACTATGTAGCCCAGGCTGGCCTCTTGAACTCAGGGTGATCCTCCTGCCTCAGTGTCGTGAGTGCTAGGATTATAGGCCTGCACTACCATGCCCGGCTCCTTTTTCTTTCTTAATCCAAACTAATTGTGAAACTTCTACTCACTTTCCCTGAATGAGAGCTGCATTTTCTAGCTCAGCTGCCCACTTCTAGTTCTAAGGAAGTAATTCTCTCTCCGAGTCATATTTGATTGCTAAATACTGAGTCAATCCAGTAGCTATGTCCTATATGACTGGAAGACAAAGCATCAATTGTGACCAAGTAGGAAAGGCTCCAAGCAGGTCAGTACCTTATAGAAGGAAAGAGAATAGATAAAAGACATGAAAAAAATAATAATTACTATAGTCATAAGACATAATCATCTGCCCCAAATAAAACGTAAATAACGTGGAACAATTAATAAAATCAAAACACCCTACTAGTGAACACACAAGCATCTATAAAATGGTTCATAACTGCCATGGAAAACACCAATGGATGCATTCTGTGCAGGGCTGATAATCAACAAACTCACGTTCCATGGGGCAGGTGGGGGTGCAGAATATGATTTGCCCATCTCTTGGGATATTTTGCTTTCTTATTTCACTCCTTGCTGACTCTTCACAAACCAGTCCTCTTATACTACTCTGTACATCACTGTCAGATGACTCTGTAGGCTAACTGTGATGAGCACTATTCTTCTAAAGGGGTTGGTTTGTTTTTTTAAGCACTCTCAAAAACAGATAGCATCTTTATTCTAATAATTGTGAACCTTTTAGAGCTTTCAATGATAACAAACATCTGGCTGCTGGACATGTGCCATAGGTTTGCCACCACTGCCTTTTTCTATCTGGGAAGACTAGGCAGTTATCATGATAAAATCTATCAACAATAGTCTGCACTAAGTGGATTGTTATAATTAAAATTCTATTTATTCTTTCATTTAAATACACATTAAGAACACTTATTATATGCCAGGGTTGTATATGGGTTGTCATCTATTTTTGAAAAAATACAAAACACTAAGTTGTATATATCACTATCTCTACTCTAAAACAGAGAAAGAGTTCCATAGATGTCAATATGACCAAAGTTTATGGAACTTATTTTTTTTAAGCCAGGATTCTAACCCAGATCTGTTTAAATTTCAAAGCCTATCCTTTTTCTACTTGGCCTCTCATTTACAAGTAAGATTGGAAAGAAGTATCTAGAAATTATTTTGCATTTGTGTTCTCTAACATCGGTGAAACATAAGTTGTTTAACAACAAGGTCAAACTCAAAATTAATGTATTTCTAACAGTACTGAACACTAAGCAGGCACTTAATGCTTACTAATTTATTATTCTTATTCTATTATTCTAAACTTCTGAACAAACAGTAATGATTCTATTCAGATCTTTTAAAATTAAATTCGTTTGAGAAATTCATGCTGAAATGACAAAATTTCAGGTAACATATTCTAGAACCTAATTTTATATTTGAGATTTTAAAACTCATCACAGTCGGGCTGGGGATCTAGCTCAGCAGCCTAAGCACCTGCCTAGCAAGCGTAAGGTTGCAAGTTCAATCCCCGGTGCCACAAAAAAAAAAAAAAAAAGGCTAGGCATGGTGGCTCACACCTGTAATCCCAGCACTCGGGAGGCTGAGACAGGCAGATCGTTATGAGTTCGAGATCAGTCTGGGCTACAAAGTGAGATCAAGGCCAGCCTGAACAGCATAGTGAGACCCTGTCTCAAAAACAGGGCTGGGGATCTAGCTCAGCGGTCTAAGCGCCCGCCCAGCAAGCACAAGGTCATGAGTTCAATCCCCAGTGCCGCAAAAAAATAAAATAAATAAATAAATAAAACTCATCACAGTCATCAAGACCCAGCAATAATGCCATAATGCATGTGCAGCCCTCTGTAAGTCGGTGGATTGGCTGGTTGATTGGTTGGTTTGTATGTCTGTTTGTGGTTTCCTAACGCACAAGACTGAAATCAAGGTCCCTGCATGTACTAAGCATGAGCTCTAATACTGAGGTGAATCCCCAGTCCCTCCTCTGTTGTTTTAATCTGTAAACCCTAATGCAATCAGGATCTATACCTTAGATTTATAATTTCCATATTCTACATAAAGAACCAGAGCATTTCTCTAAGGATTCCACTAAAATTAAATCAGCTGATTAGAGGAACATGCTAAAGAGGCCAAGGTCATGTGTCTGATACTCTTATGAACCAGTTAGTATCACTCTCCCCTATAGCAATAATATCCACTCTGTGGTAAACACACACCCTTGCTTTTTACTGAGGAGTTAAGATAAACTACTGCTATTTCTGGGGGAAAAAAATTTTAAAGCATGCATGTATTAATGTCAAACATTATAATTAGCTTTTATTCTTTAGAAAAAAGCAATTGTCTTTCAGAAAAATAATGTCCCATGATTCATACTTTCTTTCATTATTTGCTAAATAGCTAGCATGTGCTAGTTGACAGTCTCAAAAGGTTGACACTGAAGGACAAATGAGCATAGCTATGTGTGATGTGCAACATAGCAGACGTATACAGACTGCGCTGAGGATAGTCATAAAAGAATGGCTAGTTCTAGAAGAGAGCACAGAATATGAGTGTATTAACATCAAAAGGAAGGTAAGAGTTTTCAAGGACAAAGATCTACAAAGCTGTAATCATAAAACAATACAGCAAATTTTGGAGAACCTCAAATTCAAGTATTTTATGAACATCAGGTTGAGAATGGACCAAAATGACCAGTTTATAGAAGACAAGACCAGATCGCTTAGATTTGTCTACCATCAGACTAAGTTTCCCTGAATCCTTATATTGAGTTAGGTTGCCCATAAAGGGTCAAAACATTTTAATATCATGCAACAATTTCTTCTCTTTATACTCTCCTTGACAAAAATAAAGGCCAAAATATGGTAAATTCTGAAACTGAATTTACCATATTTCAAGTGGCTGAAAACCCTCAGCAAAAAGGTTCCTTTTGTCTGAAAAGCAAAGGCCACACTTGCTGTCCTGTGAAGCAGAGTGAACATTTTCTTACTGTTCTCAGAATTGATTTAAAAAGTGAACCATGGAGATTATTAATCCATTCTCTTTTCCTATAGTTGTTTAACACTGTTGAGCCAGGCATGGTGGTACATGTCTGTATTACTAGCTACAAGGAGGCAGAGGCAGGAGGATTGTGAGTTCCTAGCCAACACAGGCACCACAGCAAGACTTTTATCTTAAAATAAAAACTAGCTAGGGATGGTGGCATGCATATACCTATAATCCTAGCACTCAGGGAAGCTGAAGCAGGAGGATCACAATTTAGAGCTCTGCCTGAGCAACTAACTTAGCAAAATCTCATCTCAAAATTTTAAAAAATAGAAA